>CM023101.1:32889386-33191886 GCA_013103745.1 Gardenia jasminoides | reverse complement strand
GGGGAGGCTATATTATCATCATCCCGTATTAACAATTAAGAAAAACCTAATATCTCATTCAATGAAGGTAGCTTCTGATAGCATTATTGATTACTCAGCTTAGTATATAAAAAGTTTATATCACATCATCAACATGCCATAAATTTAATTGAAATCAGACATGGGAGTTCAACGAAAATTTTCACACAGAATCTTTGTTGCTGACCATGAAACAGGGTATAAGGTTGCCTACTACCTTTAATCCAGCACGAGCCTGAGATCTAGATCCAAATAGTATTAGGATAGTGTAAATTTTGGTCTATATAAAACTAAGAAAGCCTTGAGGAATACCTACCCCCAAAACAAATAAATAAAGGAGTCTAAAGGGACCTTTTAAAAATTGATTTTAGATGTTACAAAGTCCCCGATTGTCATGATCTGAGGCTGTCATAAATCTTCTGGATTAATTAATCCCACGCAGGTAACGCATCCGTCACGGGTGGATGTGATTCTTACAAGTTTGTAGATTTCTTAACAGTAGCCTCCTTTGGTCGCCTTGGTTCTCCAAACTCTAATTAATAGTTTTATCATTCATGTATTATTGTACTATCTTTCGTACCATAAAACAAAGAAGATATCTTATAGGTAATGCGTGACCTAGTTACACCAGATTAGGTTGGTTAGTGGTGGTTCAATTGAACCAATGATATCGTTGATAATTATAGTATTAATTGCCAAAACAATTTTTGATATTTATAGTATTAAGAGCTCTCTCAATTCAGGATTGCGCTTGGACTTTCACATATGTCTATTCAAATCTAAGTTGTGACAATATTGCAGATGATAAAACAAGCTCCATATAAACAATTGCATTTTGTACCTTTTTCAAAAGGTACCCAATAGTCATTTATAAGTACATTTAATTTATATACTACCTTTTCCTCATCCTTTTTCACACTTTTCTACCTCCAATTGTCAAGTACAATATTCAAATTCAAAATTTAATAACAAAGAAAACTCTAAGAGTCCTCCAATGACCACTAGATCAACCCTAGTGATTAATTTACAAATTACTCACTACTTCAGTGGTTATAAAGCTTAAAGTCATAAAGTAGCAATTAAAGGGCCATTTGGTAGCATTTGTGATTTTCTATTTCTATTCTTTGCTATGAATGAAACAGAATAGTTGTTCTGTTTTACTTAAAAATAGAACATAAATGCATTTGATTCATAACATTATTAATTTTTGAAACAAAAGAATATAATTGTATTTGATTAAATATTATCATTGTTGTGTGAGAGAAAATGATTGATGGGGTTTAAATTTAATATGTATTAAAGTTAGCGCATGATTATGGATTGGACCTGGGTTAAGTTACTCTCAACATAAACTGCATCTAACATAAATAATAATATTAAATTAAATATTTCATATGTTTAACACTTATACATGTTCAAAAAAAGTCAGAATATATAAATTAATTATATATTTGTTAAAATTTATTTATCTTAAAGTATTATTCTTATAATTAAGTAATATATAATTAATAAATTTTCATTGTAATACATAAATCTACTACTTTTTAATTATAATGTATAAGTAAAATTTTAAATTTTTAAACATATATGATTCTTCAAGAAATTTGAAGCTAACCCCATTTTGGGCTTGAAACCCATGCTAGAAAAATGAATGGAGATGAAATCTTATATGTGTGAGTTTTGAAAGGGCAGAATTTGGGCTAAGAAATTATTCTTTTCTCTTGTATTGGATTTAAATTTGTTGAAACCTAATTTAAAACAAATCATAAGATTTAACAGTGGGATAGGCTGAGCCTAGCTAGGCTGGGCCAGGCCAGACTAAACTAGATGGTAATTGGGTCAAGTAGGTTGAGGTATTTAGGTGAGATAAATGATGATGTTTAAGTAAGGAAGAAATAAAACAAATTAAAACTGATTTATTGAGTTTCTATTTTAAGTATTTTTGAAATAGCTAACAACAACAATTTTGATGTTTTGAAAATAATGCTCATGTTCATAAATGTTTCTCTTTTTATAAATCAAAAACAAATTTAACAAATGCTTTTTTTTTATTTTTTGTTCCTCAAAATCTACAAACAAAAATAGAAAAACAACAAGCATAAACGTTACTAGACAGAACTGAATTCAGCTTTTGATATTTTGAAAATTTCAGTTTTTGATCTCCCCTTAATTATTCAAATGCGAAATGGTATTTTGATATACACTATTAGCTTGAGTCGATTTCACTAGGGAAGAGATGGTGTTTTCTTTCCTCATTATTCAACTCGATCATCTAAGTGCCATGAATCCCAAAATGGATTCTACAATGCCTACTAAAGCTATTTCTGTCAATTATTCGGTTCGAACAATTTGAGTAAAGAAACTTGGGGATAATTTTAGGAACCTCTCTTGAAATTTTTAACATTTTTTTTTTGCCACTTTCAAATTTAAAAAATTTCACTTGCCTTCCTTACTTTAAACTTTTTATATAATTTACAACTTATTTTAAAATATAATATTAAAAAATTTATTTTGGGTGAGAAAATGTAATCTCATTCCAAAATTATCCTTTTCTTGTCTTACTTTTTATTACTAAAATATGAGAATATTAATAACAAAAGAAAAACATGAGCAAAAGCTATGAAGGTTTATTCTGATTGACAAAATATAATATGTCTTTTTAAATACCAAGTGTTAATATTTGAAATTTTGTTTGAAAGTTTTGTAAGTTACAAAGATAATATTTTCCTTATTGTAAAAGTGTTTTGAGTTAAGTTAAAAAATTTTATAAATCATTTTCATATTTTTTAATTTTTTTAACTTTTTTTGTCCAAATTGGTGGTTTGAAGACTAAAAAGATACAACAGGCTAAAAATTATATATAATTTTTTATTATTTTTAAACTAGTGCAGAAAGGTCTTATTATGGTTGTAAATCATTACAAGTTGTTTTTAAGAATACTATAAATCATTCATAATTTTAAGTAATTTAACATTTCTTATCTTAACCAATGACACAAAAACTATTAATGAGTTTTATGAATTTTAGAATTTTCATTGAAGAACTATATCAATCAATTTATAAAAGTAAAAGATAAATTTGATGTGTTATGACAATTAAGAAATCAAATGAAAAGCACAAATTTGGAAAGAAATTGTATTCTCTTCCCCAAAATGAGTTTTTTAATATTATATTTCGAAATGACTTTCAAATGTCATAAAAAGTTTAAAGTAGAGAAATCAAGCGAGATTTTTTTTTTTTTTTTAAGTTTGAGAATATCAAGTGAAACTATAAAAAACCTTAAAAGAGGTTTCAAAAATTATCCCAGAATTTGCAGTGTTTGGATTGGAGTTTTTCACAAAGAACTTTTTATGTTTTTCACAACTATATTTTTCAAAACCCTTTTATTTTAAATACATCAAATTGTTATAATATATTTTTTTATAAAATTTAAAAAAATGGCAATCCAAACAAGTTTGCAAAAGTGTAGCGACCAAAGGTTGCCCAGAAGCCAACACTGGGGGCCGAGCGTGGAATAACTCCTTGATAAGGTGCACCATATTCAGTTATGCAGAGAACTAGCTTAGGCAACCTCAGTTTGGATCCTGTGTCTTGTCTAAGTCCTCTGTCCATCCGTTCAAGTCGATACAAGAACGTTTCATCTCCATCGATGGTGACTCGACGTTCTGGATCATTGTCCCCTTCTACAGTCACCTCACTCGGACACCCACACCAGGATCGTATCTTCCAAATTGTGTTTCTTTCAATTGCAATCACAGGATTTACGTCTTATTTCTGGCCAAAAAAAATTGAAACAAAATTCCTTCTTGAATCCTAAAAGAAAAAATCGTCAAATTTGAAATTTTGAATGTGTCAGAAAAATTCCACTGTCAAATCTGAACCCAATGTAACAATTCTGACTTTCTTTTATGGATTAGAATTTCTTACAAGTCATACCTGACATAGCTTACATTATGTTATCTTCGAATCGTCCAATCCTTTTAAAATTTGTTCACCATCTGTTGAACCTGAATGCCTGATTTGCAAAATGAATTTTGCTATGAAAATATATAGTAACTTTCTTAAGAGCCTTAACAGCAATTATCTTCTTTTCTTTTACAGAAAAACTTTCTAATTAGTTTCAAGCGATTGACTAGATGAGAAGGATAGAAAAGAAGGTGTTAGTACTTTCAACTAAAACTTTTAATTTTCTTCTCTTTTTTTTCTTTTTTTTTTTGGTTATGAAAAAAGTTTGGGTGAATTCGACTCAGGCTACCATGATGGATAAGGGCATATTTCCTCAGGATTATAGATCGCTTATAAGGCTCCTACAGATCGTCTACTAATATAGTACTCATATCAATAACGAAATTCGAACACATGATTTTTTATAAGGAGGTGATGCGTTCGTACCAATTGAGCCAAGTTTTGTTGATAACTAAACAAAAGAATGGCATTGAGAGTCAATTGGTAGGAAAGTGGAAATTCTCAAAGTGCTATGATACAAGTCAGAAGTATTTAAAAACTCAAAAATCAGATTTTTATTTTTATTTTTTTGTCAATTAAACATAGCCGTTTCAGTTTGGATAGAAAGCTCGGCCAGGATACCGACAGAAGATGCGAGCCAAGGTAATCTAGAATTAATTGCCAACAAATCATCAATTTCAAGTTTCTTTAAATCTTTTCTTTTTCTCTTTCTCCCCATTTCTCTTTGATTTGTTGATGACTGCTGCCCACAATATAATATCGAATTGAGTTAAAGCCCTTGCTATTCTGGGCTTTTTTCAACCTTCGAGAAGAGCTGCTTTCTTCTGATCTTCCCATTTGTCTAATCTCTTCAAAGATGCTTCAACCTGCAAATTAATACAAATGACGACATCAAGAACATTAATTAATTATATTCCCTACTTCCACGATCACAAGTTAGATGAGATGAAGAAGACAGTTGCCAAAAGTGAACTTGCAAACGGTTTTCGAGTGTAGTTAAAGAAATTTTTCAAGTTAATTTTCACATTCTTTTTAAATCATTATGCATTTTCAAGGCATTTTTATTGTCATATGAAATCAAACTAATATGTTCAATTTAGATGAATGAACAAAAAGAGAAATGAGAAAATAGCTGAATAAGATTAACAAAAAAATGATGGTAGGATTTTTACCTCCTTATTCCAATCTGTTCGAATTGTCACCCACAACAAAATAATTGTCTGCATTACAGTACCGCCCAACATGCCGGACCATATTCCCTGCATGCACAAGTATGCATAAGCAATGGAATTCAATAAATCGATTCTTCTTCTTCAATATCGAATTTTTTTTAATATATGGATCTGTAACACTTTTTTATGAATGACATACATATAAAACAAGAAGATAATCAGAAAACGTAAGCAGAGAATAATGTAAGAATTTTTTTTAAAACATGGCCAATTTATAGGCACCGAAAATAATGTAGAACATGCAAATTAATGCTAAAACTTATTGTTGTCACAATGTCAATTTTTTTGGGCAAAAAACCTGAGTGGCCATTAAACTATTTCTCGAGCTAACTTCTGGCCATCAAATAATGGCCTTGTTGGTAATAGTTTTTTGGGAGTTTGTATAAAACTCTACTGTAACTTACTGTAGAAGTTGTAGAAAAAATTTTTGGAAGTGAAATTTTTTATGTGTTTTGGAGGGTGTTATATTAAAAACTTTGGGAGTTTTTTAAGGATTCTTACCGATAATGTAGGAAACAAATAACTTTTATACAAACTTGCTAAAAATTTGCATTAGTACTTTGGAAGTTTTTAATGTTTTTGTAGCAAAAGCAGGTAAAAAATTAACAATATACAAACCTGACAAAAAACTCAGCTGCCAAATAAGGCCATTTTTCATCACAAATTGGCTATTAAACTAATTAATCAGCACATCTGTGGTCATTTTGTTGATTATTACTTTTAATCTAAAAAATAATCAGAACACATGGCAAAATGCAAGAGTATTTTTATTCATCACTAATTAGACCTTATAACCCTTATTATTTATGTCAAACATACACCTAAACGTGATTATTTGGGGGAAAAATAGGAACTCAATTTGGAGCCCTACTGCAATTTGCCATGTATTTTGATTACTTGGAGAAAAAATGTGATTATTTAAGGGAGAAAATAATAATAGACAAAAATGCCCCTGTAATTTGCCATGTTCTGATTATTTTCCAGATTAAGAGCAATAAAAAAAAAAAATGGCCACAGGTGTGTTGATTAGTTACTTTAGTGGGCAATTAGTGACGAAAAATTATTTGATAGCTAAAAGTTGATCCGAGCAATAGTTTAATCCTCTTTTTCTTTTTTTTTGGATAAATGACAATCTCAATGTACCTTAGCTCCAAGTTTGAAGTAAAACCCGAATAGACAACCCACTGGGATTCCGACTAAATAGTAACATCCCACATTCACGTATGCAACAAATGTTTGCCATCCACATCCAACAGCCACACCTTCATATTTGAGAAAAGAATGACAAACATAATGAGTGGACTAGATATATACCAAAAGGTGCAAACTACTTAGGCATATATTACCTATCTAATTGCTACAAAAATTTGTAGCAACATTAATTACTTATTGAGCACATTTGAATTGCTATTTTTTGAAATTTTTATAGAAAAATATATTGTAAAGATTTGATGTTTATAAACTAAAAAGGTGATTGAAAACCACATTACATTAAATCTCTAATCATGCCAGAGCCAGTCTTTTTATTTCAGACTAGAGAACAAACTGGTCTACATTGAAACAAGTTGACTTCCACAAGAGCTTTTCAACAATTTTTTTTAAATTCTTAGAAAAAAATTGTAAGTTTACAAAGGGGAAAAGATTGTAATGGCATCAAATAAAATAATTAATAAAACATATTTCTTAATTTCTTATTGCATATGTATGATATTTTTTTTTTCTATTTAGTGTCTTATGGGTACACAATAAATTTACTAAAAACAGAAGGTGGATTTATTACCAAGCTTCAAAATTACCATCCACTCTCTAGATCGTAATAGTTTTGAATAAGAAATATACTGTCGTGGAAAAAAAGGTCAAATTTCTTATTGTATACTCATTAGGTGCCAAATAGATAAACCTATGTATGATTTATAACTTATGCAAACCCAAATAAAGAAAGTCATTAAACAACATGATCAAAAGACAATAAACAAAATATCTTAAGTTTAACTACTTGAATTAACTTGTAATTACCTGACAAGACTGGTTGGATGCCATTAAGAACAAGAGTGAGGGCCAGAAGTGGGGAAAGATCAGAGACAGCATCTGCAACCACTTCACCTTCTGTGAATGCATAGCTCATGACTCGGCGCAGAGCAAGGATGATAATTGCCGCAATCACAGAAATTATGAAAGAGATCACATTCACAACTATCACTGAAAATGCTGCTGATTTTGGATGTCCTGCTCCAAGTTCATTGCTAACTCTCACACTGGTAATTATTTCAAAAAAAAAAAAAATCTTCATTAGTCGAAGTTAAATACCAATACACATGAATAAGCAATTGTTGTACACTTTATTTAATTAAAATTCCTGTCAGGACAATCCACATTGTAAACAAAGATAAATTTATCTAACTTAAGGGTGATGGTAAGTCGGGCTGGTTGCTCGAACGCGGTTCATCGATTAGACTGGCAAGTCGAGTTCAAGCACTAGATATATTACTTGAGTGCTTAACGAACCTCATAGAGCAGCATACATACATAACATATTATATTTTTATGAATTATGAAATTACTAATTTGGGTTTATGATTTAGCAAATTTACATGAATCTTGGTTTACTTAAGAAATTCGTGATGGCAAAAAGGTAAACTCCTAAATTCAAGATCTTAAAAAAATAATAAAAATTTAAAACTGGAAAACTTGAAAATTCAGGAGAAAAGAAAATTTTAAAACAGCTGCAGAAGTCTCCTGTTGGTTTTAGAAGTACTTGGAATTGGCCTTTCTTGCAGTTCACCGATATTAATTCTTTCAAAGTTAGGTAAGGACTTGACCAGTATTAAACAAGCAATCGATCCTATTCTAGAAGAACTTTCTCATGATTTACGCATATTTTTATCATTTTTTTGCAATCTCAAAATGCAAGAATAAATAAACAATTTTACGTTCTCTTTGGAAAATTACCAAAAAGACTTCTTAGAAAAGATTCTTTTTTTTTTCTTCTTTTCCTTTCACTTTACCAGTAAGTACGTACTAAACAATTATCGACATTTCGAAATCAAAGACCTACCTTGCTGCTGCATTAAATCCAACCGAGATCATAAATACCCATCCGGAAATTGTTGTGCTGCAACAAATTTCAGCAAATTTCATTTCGATCACAAAATTGGCTAGACAAATAAACACATGCAACTGTTAAGCAACATTAGCATATTTCCCAGAATAAGAAAAATAAAAAACCTGTTGACTGTTGAAATTAAGCAAGAAGGTCCTTTAACGAATATTCCCTAGAGTCCATTTTTATTGTACAATAATTACTTGAAATGAAGTCAAATTCAATGCATATTCGAGCCCATCAAAGATTTGAAGAAACAGTCAAAAATGGGGGCCTATACATGTACAATCTTTTTAACGTTTTGTGGAACCCCTGCGCCTGTCAACATTTTAGTCAATTGTCTAAGTAGTATAATAGCCAATAACAAGTTGAAAATTCTGTGCAATTTTTAGAAAATTGCTATAGAAAAGCTGCTAAAAATGAAAATGTACACTACTTTTTTTGAGACAGCTATATATTACCACAGGACCTTTTTCTTTTTTCCATACAATATCGCTAAGGAAAGGAAAAAGAAAAAGGAAACTTTCAGAACTCAGGACAATTTGACTGCCTTGCACCCGCTGCCGATTGGGTTTCGTATAGAACTAAAATAGTGGAGTGCTTATTAGCATTTAATCATTATCCACGTTTTACGTTGCTCATCATGAGCTTGAAATCAGCAATGAATTTTCTTGTCATTAGAAAGTTTTGAATCCAGACTCTAACATGGGCCCGATCTTACCTACCTATCCTATGTACGTAGTTTGTCTGGTTCTATCATTTTCTCAGGGAATTAAATCTATGGTTATCATTGAACTTGTCACTAAGATAAAACTCTAGAATTTAGAGAATATAGGTTCTAATTCTCTTCTCCTTTCTTACTTTTTAAAATCCACCCGTATCCTACTAAAAAAAGATTAATAATTAAAAAAAAAAAAGCTATCAATGGACTTGGTAACACTACAAATAATGACAAATGGCTCACCAATTTTTGCAAGTAATTGATATACATAGTAAGAAACTATGAATGCGCGTTCAAGATGATTCTAATACAAGATAAAACATGTTAAATTTGCTATTGTCCAACTTAAGCAAGAGTAGAACTTAATTTCCCAAAAGTGGCAATAGTCTACTAAACTGGGAATTTAGTGAAGTAAATAGCATTTTCATTTTATACTGTTTGTCCAGTAGTCATGCAGACATAGTGGCCAGCAAAAGCTGGGGCATGCAATTATTGCAACAAGTTACCATGTCACATTCTATTAGAAAAACTGAAAAAGCTAAACTCCTACCAAATCCTGCAAAATTTTGACATATCTGTCCCAAATGTTTGTCATTTTCTGCAAAGTAAAATCATCCCAAAAAAAAAATTAAAGAAACAAAATTGAACTAAGTTCTAAGCTTACCAAATGGACAGAGCATCCAGAGCCAATTCAGGATTAGGCAGCAAACCAGCCAATAAAACAAGAATTTGAAAATACCAAGTCTCCAAACACAACATAACTGCTGATGCTGCTGACAATTTGAAGAACCCCCAGAGACCACTAAAGGCTTGCAGAGAAAAACCAGTCCAAGTTTCCTTGCATTTTTCACTTTTCACTATATAAATAAATTGTCCAATCACAATTATCCACCAAGAAATGCTCAAAACTAGTGATGCACCTAACAAACCAAGCCCAATTTTGTAGATTGCAAGCCAACTCAATACAAGATGCAGGGCTAATGTTGCTGTTGATATATACGCACTTGGTTGCACTATGCTTTGAGCTTGCATGAATTTTGAATTGGGAAGTTTATTGCATAGGCAAAGATTTGTGGGATCAAACCATACACGAATAAGGCTGCTGCTGATGCAATATCTGGTGCTTGGCCTAGAAATATAAGGATTGGCTTGGAGAAAACATAGATTAGGGCCAGCAAAACACCAGTTAAACTCAAGAGGATGGTTGATCTTTGAAGATATACGCCTAACATCTCATACTTTTTTGCTCCAAATGCTTGTCCACATAGTGTTTCAACTGCACTTCCCATTCCTAGCTGTGACACAAAACATCAAAAGAAAGCAATCATCAAAATTATGAAAACCAACTTAAAAGAATAGAAAATAACTTGGATTAACCATTCAAGATTCAGCTGTATTTAGATACCATGAGACCATAGGCAAAAATTTGAATTCCAGTGTTGCCAAGGGAAGCAGCAGCGAGTTCAAGATTGCCAAGATGCCCAGAGAAAATCTGTGTGGACATGGACATAACGTAGTTGATCATGTAAACAATTACAGCTGGTGCTGCTAGGTGAAAAAGAAGCTTCATCTCAATCCAAGTCGCCGCTCGGTAACGCCGTAGCAATGGTTGCTCATTATCGCATAATATTTCTTCAAGCTCTTTGCTGATTTGAGTATTAGTTCTCGGCAGCAGTGGCTGACTAGCATCAATAGATGAAGAATCCATGATTAGGATTGGAACTTTCGAGCCTACTAGCTGTTTGAACTCGTACTTCAGGTGGTGGCGGCAGCGGCCGGCGGTGGTCAGAAGGGGCGTAGGAGGGGGTGGTAATCTTGAAGAAATGGGGCGAAATTGAATGGTCTATAAGGATGGCCTGCCAGCTGCTGGCCGCCAGTCGAGAATTAAATGATTGGTTAAGGCTATAAGGGGCTACGAATTATTATTATTAAATAGAAAGTGGAGGGAATGGCATACGTATGCGCTTATGTGGAGATTGGAGAGAGAGAGAGAGAGACACGGTCTTTTTTGGCAAAATATTTAGCTGCTAAGAGTCCAAGACAATTTCCCTATCCCACATTGGTTGAGTGTGTGTGTGAGTTGTAGTTCTTAAATTTCCTCTCTCTTTTCAAATGTCAGTTAGCCTTTTGGGTTTTGGGTTTGGGAATTTCTTAGGTTCTACATTAAGTGCCTTTGACAGAAAAAAAAACAAATATCTCTTTGTTTCCTTGGGTTAGTGAAAAAAATTCAGTGGTGAGGTGACCTCCCTTCCCCTGTTCCCTATCCCACATCAGCTAGCCTTTTGAAAAAAAAAAAAAAAAGAGTCCAAGACAACTATACTTGACTAGTTTAGTTTGGATATTTTTAAAGGATTAATCAAAATTGATCCTCTTAAGATATATCCCATTTTTCACTGTATATCTCTCCCTTTTTCTTATTATATTTTATCTCCTATTAGACAAAATTACTCCTTTATTATTCTAAATTCTTATTTTTTTATTTTTCCTTTCCTCTTCTTCTCTCTTTTATTTTATTTTTTTTACTTCTTACTCTTTCCTACAAAAAACTTCATCTCAATGATTGAAACTAAAAAAAAAAAAAAATTGCAAAGATCTATTTTTTGTTAAATGGTCATTGAATATTCAAAAGTCTTCCCCCCAAATTGCTTTTTTTTTTTTCCAATTCTTTTGCTTTTTCCCATTCCCATCCCATTTTCTCATTTTATTCTTAAAAAATCGCAGGATGTATTTGCGACTTGATTAATGATCATTAATTATAATTTTGGGACACATGGCATTATGCAAAAGATTAAAATTAGTTTTTGATGTCTTTACAAGTTTCATTTATAAACCTAATTACAAACTTCAAATAAAGTTTTCTATGAGGAAAGATGGCAGAGAGAAGAAAAGAGAAAGAGAAAAAGAAATAAAGTAAGGAAAAAAGAATAAATGAAAAGTCAAAATAATGGATAGATAATTTGTCCTATAGAGGATTATGTGATAGAAATTAAAGGTCATGAGATAAAGTAAAAAAAAAAATAGGATATACCTTGAAGGAATTAATTTTTAATTAACCCTATTTTAATTTGTTGGCTAGTCAGCATTTTTGTGTCACTGGGGGTCAAAAGCTGCCACGTATTTGTGAACCCAGGCAATCAGTGATGTCTCTATGATTAATTCATAATGTAAAAAGAACTACTTCCCAGAAAAGATAAGAGGTTCAAGCCTCAAGAAATGTGACACGCAATTACCTATGTGCTTACGTGGAAATTGGAAGTTTTTATTTAGCCTATACCAAATGTATTAATTGAGAGGAGCATGACAGACAGACAGAGTAGTACTTCAGTCTAGATCTGGTTGGGAATCTTTGCAATTGCACGATTAACTTCATGTCCATATAGGCTTATTTGAACATAAAATGCGTTTTCATTGATTCTAAGACACAACTTTCAATAAATGACAGATTGATTATGGTTTTATAAATTATGTTCTTAGAGTTTATATTTATTATCTCGATACCTAAATTTTGTTATATAATTCCAAGAGAGATTTGAAACAATTGTCAGCATAGTTACTCCTGAACGATGTAATATCACGTCAACGAGTTGTAACTCTTTAATAATTATTTACACAATAATAAGGAAGTAATTAGGTATGGAACCAATATGAACAGTGATTGAATACCAAACAGTATTGTGAAATTTTACTAGTACTTAACAATAAATTATAACTTATTCAAATAATATTACAGTATTGAAAAATGATTGTACTGATCTTTCCCAATGTAAATGAGACAAATGGTCAGCAGTTGCGTCATCCATCTAAATCTCCCGAACGGTAGGCAAGTCAGCATTGGCCTCATACGGCTTAGAACTTAGAAGCTAGCATTTGTGAATGAATTCAGGCAAAAATAATCACTGTGGCAGAGGTTGGAATTATTCATTTATTCTTACAAAGGATAAGCAAGAAAACGACATGCGCTGTAAGCGACTTTATCTTGATGGTTTCTGTCTCGTCCAATCAAATCCTATAACCGGGGGGACAATTTTAGAAACCTCCCTTGAGATTTGATGAAATATTACTTAGTTCCTCTAAAATTTTTAAAATTATACTTAGCGCCTTGAAGTAATAGTGGGATCATATGCCAATATCAAAGGTCAGGAATTGTCAATAATATCCTCGCATTTAAATTTCCTTAGCTTGTTTTTCTCTCTGTAGATTTCCTACTTTGCTTTAACAATATCGACACATACATACATACATACATACATACCTACACACACATATATATATAAAATTGAATTGCAAATATCAATGAAATATTTAGTGCATTTGGAGAAGAAGAGCTGCAGGTTCTTTTTCTCTCTTTTTTTTTGTGTTTCACAACTTTATTTGATTATTTATTTATTATTCATTCCTATTCATGTAGAGCGTGAGAGAAATGAAATAACTGAAGCTTTGGACACTGTGAATTTTCAAAATCTGACTTTTTTCTTTTTACAATAAGAATTTTATTTTTCACACCAATGAGATAGTTGATCTATTTTGAGTAAATTCTCTGTATGATATTGAAGTTAAATTTCATCTACTACTGAGCTTTTGGTTCAAATCTATGGGCTGTATATGCTAGTTGCCTTCAACACTATGGAGGGTTTTATTTATAAAAATGGTTTAAAAAATAGAGTATTTGCTTTTTACTGTCTCTCTATGCTATAGAAGTGACTATTGGCTGTAACATAAATCCTTATATAAATCCTTATCAACTTTCATCCCCTCACTTTTAAAATGGTTCTAATTTAGTACTTTTTTTCTTGGTTTGTAAAATTTTCATTTTTTTATAGCATAAGGCTGCTAGGGGAGCTAAAATAGTCTCTCTCCTCTAACATGAATTTTAAAATATTACTTTTGGTTAGGAGGGTTGATAATGTTACCAAAATATCAATTCAAAGAGTGCTAAATGAGATTTTAAAAACTTCAAAAAAGCTAGATGATATTTCATGAAACCTCATTGGAGGTTTCTATTATCCCTAGCAGGCACCCAATGAGAATAAATGTAATCTTCTAAGAGTCGCCCCATCAAGTCGGAATCAGGTCTCTACAGTCCACGAATCGATTGCCCAGGCTAATTATATACGGACACAAAGTAGCACACAGCAGACATAGATGTCAAAAGATTACCATAAGAAAACACAAGAAGGAAGCGCGGCAGGAACGGTTGCTTCCTGCAACCGTTTCTGAAGGTTTATGGCCAGATTTGGCCAAAAAAAATGTAAGACCCAAATTTTTTTTGCGCATTGTTTTTCACACAGTTTGTGGGGTTCATAAAATTTTGTTTTATAATTACATCATGTGTAGAGAGAGCTATATCATGTGCAGAGAGAATTACATCTTATGCATTTTGTACAAAACTGACCCAAACGGTTTTCCTGACAGTCATTTGGGCCCCAGGTCCACACAACAAATCTTCCTACCCCCAATAGTCATTCGTTTCTCTCACACATCCTCATATCCTTCGTATTCTTAACTATCAATTACAAAATTTGAATTTTGAACTTGATGGTAGAGAAAGCTTTAAAAATCCTTCAACAATGGTTAATTTACGTACTACTTGCTATTTCCGTGGGTATATTTATAGACACTGTTCTTGTTGTACTTATAATTTTTTTTTTTTGATATAACTTAATTTTTCAAAAATCTAACCCATTAAATGGAGAGACCTCTTAACATGTGCCGAATGGACGTTCAGTTAGACAAATCCAGACGTTTTCGTGGACAAAATTGGTCTCAGTAACCTGGTGGCCGACAATGTTTCACTCCTTTAGGAGAGACTAGTTTGTTTTGCCCTGCTCTGTGCGCAGGGTTGCCCATTATTTTTAGTTGAGTTGTTCTGAATTGTGGTTAGTATAGTGATGGTGTGAATATGAATTGTGCATTGATGGATTGAAATGGATTGGAATGGATAGGTGGGAAGGCGGCTGAGAGATGAATAGATATAGTTGAGAAGAGAGAAACATAATGGTGCATTAATTGGTCTAAATAACCCATAATTTAGAGTGGGTATACTTCAACAAGCTGATCGTCAAATATCTGCATTTGGTATTCATTTTGGCGTAAATGTGTGATTATAATTATATATCCAGGCATAATGTTATGATGTCTGAGCATTTTTTTCCATCCATGCGTAAGAAGGTTTTCTTCAATTTTGACATCCCAACTTTTATGATGGCAGTGGATGACAATTATATTGTTTTTATTGGGTAGAATGTTTGTTGTGTCCTCTGGATGTAATTCCTGCAACATGCAAAATGTTATTGTTAGTTTTGTTTTTTGGTATGGGATTGTATCGGAAAAGAATTGAAGTTGTAGAGTTACTAAATATTGGATGTTGTGTGGCGTTATTGTGAGATAGAATGAGAATTTTGTGAGGAGTGCCTCTCTTGGGGAGAAAATTCCTGCAAGTTTGTATTAGAGATATATGAGTTAGAAGGATGGTATGAATAGGTAATGATTCAAGAAAATAGATTAGTTGAATTACCATATTCTTGATCAATATGGGAATGAATTGGGATAATGTTCCAGTCATAAAATGTTGAGCAATGGTCTGGGCTGAAGATTTGAACTCTGAATGTCATGACTCCGATGTGGAAGAAGTGAAGTAGTGTATTTTCAGTGATCTCATGGTCTTCGATAAATTTTTTCCAGCCTGAGTTATCTGGATTTTCATCTAGTTTTATGAACCACTTTTTGTATCCAACCTTTAAGATTGCTGTTCTTCTGATATGAAGCTGGAGGTAGGGGATGTATTTTGTAGGTATTTTCTGTGATTATGAATGGAGAGTAGGGATGTTAGGATAGGTTGAGATATTATATAAATTGTGTTATATAAAATATAGTGGTTACCATGTGGTCAGTTTGAGGGCCTTCGTAGTAGATGAGAAATGATTTAATTGGGGAAGCTACACGAACAGAATAAGTATTAGTGCGGAACAATAGATAAGATCGAAATACAGTATGTGAAAGAATCGTTTCTTATTGATACCTGAGTGAAGCTCAACTGGAGGATATGGTTGTATAAAGGATGAAAACCATTGTATGATATGTGCTTCATTTGTCCAGATATCGATTGGAGGCGGGTATAGACTGCATATTATGCTATTTTTGAGCCAGTCAGCTATGTCAAAGGTTGGACGATGGTGCTGTGTTGCTGTTGATATAATGGCGATGATTGGATTTTCATTTTGGTCAAGGAATGAGTAGGTAATTTTTGTGGTATCATGCGATATTTGTTCATAGTCTATCTTCCAATCGATGAAGATTGGTGGTTCCATGTAGGCTGGACTTGATTGGTGCAGGTTGGTTTTCGAAATTGAGATAGGAGAGTAAATTCGGTGTAGGTAGTTGTATGAAGAGTGGGCTTGTGCTTGGTGATGGAGGATTCGTGTGTTACGTTATTTATAGCTGAGGGGTGCTTGTGCAGATGTGGGATTGTTTTACTTTCAGAGTGCTAGAAATGTAATTGATTGGGATTTTACGGGCAAGTATTGTGATAGATTTGTGTTGGGCGGTGATCCATGTGGTTGTGGCAGGAGTGCTATTTTTGTCAGACATGATGGAGTATTCAACTGTTGGAAAATGAATAGGATTCATGTGAGTAAATTATTGGTGGATTGTTTGCATTATGAGCGAGAATGGTTGTGGTGTATTTTGTTTGGTATGGATAATAGTAGTTGGACATTTTTGTTTTATGCTTGGAAAGAGCTGTCTGATAGCTAGAAGTTGAGCAATAGTATGATAGGTGTAAGCTGGGGAATAACTGGAAGTCATTTATACAAAAATAGAACAGCCTGTTGCAAATCCTGGTGCAGGATTTGTCAATTGTCTAATACAGGTTTTCCTGTCAATAGTGAAGTGGACAAAAAATGGGAATTGACAGGATTATGATCAAAAGTAAGACTGGAGTAGCCTGCTTCAAGTAAGGTCCTGATTTACAAAAATAGGATTTTAGTAGACATTAATATATTTTGATGACAACAGGTATTTTTTTTTCAGATGTCACTGATTTGCCGGATGGTCTTCCAGTTTTTGCTTCGTGCCTTTAGCTGGTTGTGAGATAGAGGAGCTGTCAATTTGTTCTGAGGGTTGCAGTTTTGAAGTTGGGGTAATCTCCTGTTGTGTCGGTGTTAGATTGCGTGGGCTGCTTGGTGTGAGCTGAGATCGAATAGATGTTGATGGTTCTGGAGAGCTGAGTGACTGAAGCTGTTCTGGTGAGTGGAGGAGCATTTCTGAAGGCTGTTTTGGCTTAATGTATGCTGAAACTGTGTATGCTGGAGCAAGCATTCCTCTGACTCGCTGTTGGAATGACCGGAGCTGGAAGAAAGATGATTCTTTGGTGATTGTCTGATTCATAAGACTGATATGGTCTTTTTGTTCCTGTATCAAGAATGTATTTTTTTTTGTTATTATGTATATAGAATACATTTAATGATGAAAAGTAATGAATAAGAGTTATTATGATCATTACTTGAGTGTGCATCTGCCAAATTTCCTGTGCACTAATACCAATTAGTTGTTCTGCAAAGTCATCTTCTATAGTTGCATTGATTGTTGCTGAATCATCGGTCAGCTGCAGCTGGAATTTTATTCTAACAATAGTATAGTAGTTAATGAAGAGGCATAGGTGTTTAAATATGTATGTTAAGATGAGTGTAAATTTTGGTTCAGAGTGTAGAAAAGTACTTTGCAATTGGCCTGCTGTCTTTGGAGCCACAGTAGTAACAGTTGAATGTCATGTCCATTGGTGCACCAGAGATCTGCTTACAATTTGGACAAATTGGTTGATAGAAGCGTTGAGTGAGATCTGCTATGATTGGTCTAGCTCTAATCCACCAGTTTTTCTCCTGCAGATAATATTCAGTATAAGAATGGAGGTAAAATAGTCTGGAATATGGATCAAATTAGAATAGTTAATTGGTTGAGTTGTAGTAGATATGTGTGTGTGTGGAAAAACAAGTGTAGGCTAATTAAGAGTTATTTGGACTTTTCATAATTTTTTTTATTCGTACTGTGCTAGATTGACTCAGGATTTGAGTTATTAGCCGCAGCTGGTCCGACTTTGGTTGGCGAACTGGCTGCTTTGACTTTTCATAGAGCTTTTCAGAGATGACTTGCTGTATATATGCTGTGTTCTCGCAAGTCCTACAATTTGACTGAAAGTGTAAGGAGGATTAAATATGCCAAGGATTTTGATTATATAATAGAATTGTGGTGAGGAATATATTACCAAGTCTTGAGTGCTGAAGTCTGTGTAAGGTCAGGATCAAAGATCAGATTGGTGTTTTGCTTGGTGGATAGACGGATGCCTGTTTTGTGTTTGGAACTGATGTTAGCTATAGATTGTATGTGTTGGAGATATAGGATTGATTTAGTTTACCTTGGTAGTCAGTAACTTTAGCTCTTGTGATGAGTACTGGGGGATAATTATGAATGATGTTTGTGAGATCTGAACCTTCATATGTCACATAGGAATCCCAAAGACTCATACGCATTGGACGGCATCTGCAATGGATAAGGTAGTATATGTTAGGAAAATTATATGTAGGAATTCCAAAATTAGCATAGTATAAATTGGGTGTAATGTGATGCTTACTCTTGGTTGATGATAATGAAATCTTGCACACTGCTGGGCCGACCACTTGCCCCTGTAACAACTTTTGGTGGCAGAACGTGTATGAAACTGCAGAGAACATCTGCAAAGCACATATCAGAAATTGTTTATAGAATTAGATCTGTAGTATAATGGTCAGTGCATTAAGACTAATTGAGCTACGCACTAAAAATTTCATCATCTTTGTCAAGATACTTATCCAGATCCCAGAATGAAGTCAGTGTGAAGCAGCCTTGAAGTGATAACGCCTTGTCATCAGGAGCTGGGTAGATGAATGTTTTCTTAGAAATTGTGATCTGGTAAGGAGCTGTTCCCATCTAGTTTTTTTTTATGTCAACAAAGTTGATGTTTCCACCTCCAATATAGTATGTCTTGTAGAGGTCGAGCGAAGCACCAATGTTACTGATATCTCGATCATACAGTACAGCCTGTATTGTGTGTTTCTGTGTGAAGAAAGCAATGGTGGGAGAATATAAGGGGTGTAATCTAATTATATTAATATAAAAGCAAAACAGAGTGGTGTATTGCTGGAATTGATGCTTTTGTGAAGTAATCATTAGAGATGATAGTACCTCATTGTCTGCAAAAAGGAGGCGTTGGTAGAGGGTACCATCTTTGCCTTGGCAGACTCGGTTTCTTTCTAGGAAAATCAGCTTTGCAAACCAGGTAGTCAATCCATTTTTCAGCTGACTAATTGGGATACACCTGTTCTCCATGCCTGCAAACAAATTGCTTGTTAGACGATGATGAATTGGATCAGGTAATGTGAGTGGATTTTGCTAGAGTGGATCTAAAAGTGGGACCTGAAGTGAGTTTAGCTAATAAAATCATGATAAATGGAATAGCAGATGGTGAATAGGAAAGAATTACAGATTTGCTGAAGCAAGCCTGAATATTTCATGGTAGACAATATTTCGTGTGCAATTTGAGTCCTGTGAGTCTATTAAAGGTGGCCGGATCAGGACTTTTAAATTATTTGAAGCTCTAGCTCTAGACAGAGCGACATAAAGCTGTCCATGTGAAAAGACTGGTTCCTTCAAGTAGAGACCAACAAAATCTAATGTCTGACCCTGAGCTTTATTTATAGTCATTGCAAAACATAATCTAACAGGGAATTGCATGCGTTTGAAAGGGACAGGACATGATTGATCAACCGAAGACTGCAAGGGGATACGAGGAATAAAGACTTCTTTATCACGGAAGGTTCCTACTGCAATCTTAGCATGAATGAGATTAGAAGTAAAATTTAAACAAGTCAATCTTGTACCGTTACACAAACCTTCTGCAGGATTAAGATTTCTCAACAGAATGATTGGGCAATTTGCTTTCAAAAGTAATTTATGGGGAGGTAAACCAGGTGGGTGCAAGTTATGTAAAAAGTCTTCATTATCAGCCTGGTGCCTCTGATCCAAAGTTTGATCAAAGCTGAAATATTCTATCTCATTTCCTGGTAACTTTTCTATGAGGATTTGATTAACTTCATCAACAAAATCATTTTTTGTGGTTAAAATGGCTCTATTAACCAAGGAAGAGGGGTTGAAATCAGGATCAGCCATGGTTGGAAAAACAGCATTTATAAGAGCATTGAGAGAAACAGTATCATTGATAAATGGAATTAAAACTGATGTTGGAATTTGGATTTTACTGTCTCCAAAGGTTGGCTCCTCTCCATTTCCTATTCTGAGGAGAAACTCACAAAATGAAGGATCTGATTGTGCTCGCATGTTGTGAGTTAATTTTATCTGTTGAAGCTCTTTCCAAAGATATGACTTTACCAGACTTGCAGCTATACTGTCTTCAGGTTGGCCCTTTTTAACAACTGGTAATGTTTGTCTGAAATCACCTCCAAGAACGACAATTTTTCCACCGAAAGGCAGATCTGAGTTCATGAGATCCTTCAGAAAGTAGTCCAATGCTTCCATATTGTATTTCTTTGCCATTGTAGCCTCATCCCATAAGATGATTTTAGCCTTTTCGATAAGCTCACTGATAGCACTTTGTCTAGAAATATTGCAAGTTTCAGAATGGTCATTATTGATTGGAATCTTGAAGCGGGAATGTGCTGTTCGACCTCCAGGTAAGACAGAGGCTGCAACTCCAGAAGTTGCTGTAGCCAATGCAATGTCGCCTCTTGATCGGACTGTTGCAAGAATAGCACGATACAGAAAGCTCTTACCAGTCCCACCAGGGCCATCAATGAAAAATGCTCCAGGGAGATTGTTGTCTACACAATGCATGATTTTTCTATAGGCATATTGCTGATCTGGGTTGAGCATTGAGCAAGCTAGGAGATCTTGTTCCAAAACAACGATGTTTTTTTCAGCAAGGATCTCCTTAGTTTGATTGGTGAAGTCAATGTTGTGTAGCGGGGAGTCGACAATGCCAAAATCTTGTAGATCTTTTCCCATCAACTTAAGGTGATTCTGAATTGATAAAAGGGCCTTGTGTCTGACTTGATGCTCAGTTAAAGACTTATCTCTGCTAATGTCTTCTGATAAGGCCTTTTCATACTTTATCCATAGTTTTTTTGGATTTTGAGGAGCACAATGAACCAAAATGATTGCAAACAATTGCCGAAGTGCAGATGGCATCTGATACATTATTGCTTCATTTAGACAAAGTTCAGCACCATTATCCATTTGGAGTAAGCCATGCATTTCTGCAGCTTCACGGAATGTGGCCACTGTTTTACCATTGACAGATTTAAGATGGTCATAAGATGTTGGCATTCTGACATGCATCAGGAGCATTCTGAGATAGTATCGTTCACCTTCAGTAGGATGTGCTGAGCGAACTCGACCAACTACAGTTCCTTTCTTTCGCTCTTCCCACATGCGTCTATCTGGATCCCAGACAAAATATTGAGGAAAATCTTTATATAGGGAATTAAGGCTTTTTTGCCTTGGTATTGTATTTGTTCATCCAGAAAAATTGAGTGAGCATTGTCCTTGAGGATCTTTCACTGTCAATAATATCCTGAATTGATTGGCTTTCATTGAATGACACTGTGTGATAATTTTCCAAGTGGACACAGAGAGCATGTACTGAGGGATGAATGCCATGCAAGTCAAACTTGAAGATTCTCCACATTGCTTCTGGCGCACAAATCCATCTTGCTGATTGATAATTCTTTATCTCATCAACTGTGTCATCATCATCCGTAGTATGCAAATGGTACATGACCTTATCATGTCCTTTGTATATATACTTGTATATATATTTGACAGCCTGAATTGTTGAGCAGATTTCAACATTTATATGGCAGTCATATTTAGCAAGGAGGAATGGGTTATAAGGCACAACCCACCGGTTATCGAGTTCTTTACTTCTGACTGTCACAAAATGGCCATTGTCTTGACGCCTGTAGACTGGATAAGAGTTTTCACTATGGCTTGTATACTGACAGAAGGGCTTTGGATATTCATACCTACACTTACCATTCTGTCTCATGCAAGGACTTTTTGGATTCAAGTGACCACAAGGACCATGCATCATGTGCTTCACAACCAATGAGTGCAAATATGGGGATTTTTTTTTATCGGGTATTTCTGCTGAGACAAGCCGATCATAAGCTTCTGGCGAGTACATCTTAAATCTGTCTTTTAAGATGATGAGAAAATGAGCATGTGGCATTCCTCTTTTTTGGAACTCAATCACATATGTATATGCAGCAACTTGTCCGAACAGGTGTTTTTTAAAGAGATCATTTTTCAGCTCTTCAATCTTTGCTCGAAACACGCGAGAAATGATGTCTGGTCTGTTTTGTGTTTCTTCACCAGTTAAAATGCTGTCCTTGATTTCTTTCCAGGACGGATTACAAGTCATTGTGAGGAAGATGTCTGGCTTTCCATATTTTTGGACAAGTGCCATCGCGTCCATGTATCTGCGACGCATATCTCGTGGACCTCCGGTAAATGATGCTGGCAATATAATTCGTTTTCCAACTTTTGAAGCAGAGGATTCACCAGCAGCTATGCTGTCAAGTAATCCCTGATAAACATCATTTCGGATTTGTTCTTGTTTGTTCTTGAAGAAGTCAAGCCTTGATGACTCAAGCTTCACATACATATCAACTGAAAATTGCTGGAGCAGTCTACCAATATGGAGTAACCAGGACTTGTCATTGTCTCTCATCTGGAATTTGTAAGCGTAGTATTCTCGGCATGAGACAGTAGAGCGTTTCTTTTTCTTAACGGGCTGCGCTACTGCAAAAGTTTGGAGATGTAGATAGTGTATCAGTTTTTTTTTTTTTTTGTATAGAAAAGGCATATATATTTGTAGAGAAAATATAGCAAAAATATAGATAACATTGACAGACCTGCGGATTCAGAAGCAATTATATCGTCAATGGATGCTGATGATGAGGGGAATGTAAGGTTTTGACCAGGACATGGATGGGCAGGAGGACCTTGGTGTGCTGGTACATTTAGTCTTTGAATTCCACGATGCCAACCAGGCTCTCCCTTTGTAAATATCAATGGGTACTGGAGTGTATCATAGCAACCATAATAATGTTTGATTGGCTGACTTCTGCCATCTATAGTGTATAGCCTTATATCACGTGATGTCTGTGGACAATCTGGATCATTTTCAGACCACACTGCAGCAACCTGTGAGACTGTTGGTGTGTTGTACACGCGCTGATCTAAACCAGGATCGGCTTTTAAGTATATCTTGTAGGTTGATAGATCATCAAGCCTTGCTAAATTTCGTAAAACATTGAATAAGGATTCTGATCAAGAATCTTCGTCAACTGTTGTACAATAGATTCTTTAAATTTGCTTGACACAGCTATTCGATTTGCTAGCTCATGCTCAGTATCAAAAAAGTATAGCTGAGCATTGATTGGCTGCTTGCCTGGTGGAGGAACCAGCTGGTTCATGAAATGATAGATTTGGCCCTGAGCTCTGAATGTATAAATACCTTGATTTCTCTTACTCAACGCCTTGTCATAGTGGACACCGAAGGATGCAAATCCCATCATGTTATTGTAACTCCTAACGCACTGACGAAATTCATATGCCTCTTCAGTGTTTGCAATATATAGCTGAACCAGTTCATGTGGCATTTCAGTCTCTGCTAGCCGAATCTCACCGCCAGAACAACAAAATGTAGGAGGCTCCATATGGAACCTTTTAGCTCCACAATAAAGACAATCTGGTGCAGAAGGGAGAATGCTGGGCTCCTGAGACAGCTTTTCTAGTAAAGGTATTCTTTTTGACCGGCGTCTTTGTATTGCTGGTGGATAGTGTGCTTGTTTAGTTATAATACGTAAGTTATATATGAAGTAGTAAGGTGTGCATAGGTAGAACTACATACTTTTTTGATGGTTGGTTGATGCAGCAGAAATATTGGTAAGATCACAATATGGAAGAGTATCTGCATCATAGAGTTAGGAACTTATGACTATTATGCTTTCAAAGACAGAGCTAAAGGAAACAATAAGTTAATATGGATAGCTATTGGTACATACCAGGCCTCTCATTGTGTGAAGATAAGGAACTATCTGCTGGATAATTGTGCTCCAACGAATCTGTATAAAATATTAAAAAATGAGAATATCAATTTTTAATATGCATAGAATATTTAAAAATGAGGGTATGAGTTTTTAACAGTTTGTAAATAGGCAAAAGAAGCAGAGATGTGTATGTAAATGAAAGAAGAAATACTATAAACAATAGTGTGTATAATGTTAAGAAACAATAGTATTGAGAATACCTGATAAAAGCATGTGTAGCAGTTCAGTCTCCGCAACTGCTGAGCTTGGACTTGCAATGTTAGCAGTAGCATCTATTTCCTTAGCTTAATACGAGCATTGACAATAGCAAACATTTAGGAAACAATAAGAGGCAAGTCTATATGTATATAAACATGGGATGGAGAAAAGAATTCGTGCATAGAGCCGTAACTCACATGAACAGATAGTGTGACCAAGCGATGATCCAGTTGAAGCAGGTTGAAGCTCAACTAATGAAGGATATGGCTCAGATGGGTTTTCTTTGTTTATGGTTGCAATAGAAGATTGATTAATAGATTTATTGATAGAAAGATTTTGTTTCTCATTGGTTTGCTTTGATCGACATTGGCCAGTGGTAAAGAGATTGATAAGTTCCTGTGCAAATTCCTTTTCAGGTGGAGACACGTGTGAATGCAACTCTTCACATTTTTTTTTCTTCCTAAGTTGTCTTCTTTCTTCAGGAGTCAGAGCAGCATATCTTTCTCTTCTTTGCCTATTGCGTTCTATGCGTTTGATGCCAGCAAGTGCAGTATCTGCCATGGTTGAAAGAAAGCGGAAATTAGTTGGTAAGTATGCTATGCAGAAGCTAAGGAATGCAAATCTCAAGTCGAAAAATAGCTACCTTCCTGCGCTTGAGTATGTAAGTGATAAAGAGTAGGACAATGTGTAGATTTGACAGAAGAGACTGATGAAGCAATAGCACGATGATCTGAATGGAGTCCAAATACTGAAGAAGGAGACTGGAAAGGCGGAGTGCTATCTATTACATTAGCACTATGATGGGTAGAACTGCTTGATGGTGCAAAACTAATGCTTGTAGGGTCTAATTCAGTATTGCTAGCCGCCATCTTAGCATAAATTTGAGATGGTAGATCAGAGAACAGCTGTTTGTCAATCCCAGAAGTTGGGGTTGTTTCCACTGTCATTGAGGAGGCAGTAAGTTGATTGAGAAAATAGGAGGCAACATTGCCTGAACAAGTGACATCTGCTAGAACCTTATGACAGTCAGCAGGGGCAGCATAGATGGGTTTTGGTTTTTTTCTCCCAGGGTTTAACTGCTTCTTTTTCTCTGGAGACATCATTGAATATCTTTTTCTCTGCTTCTCGTTGCGTTGTAACCGACGCTGTTCATCAAGTATAAGAGGTAGCTGGCTAAGTGTTTCAACTGGTGCAGACATGGGATCAGTATCTTGAACACGAATCCCTAATGTACTGTCATTGTTGCCTGGGTATGTGTCACAAATGCTGATAGAACCAGATCCTTGTTTCTGCTCAGATCGCTTATGAGAGGAGGAGCCATCGATAGAGACTAAGCTTTTCTTTTTTACCATTGGGATGCTAATACCATTAATTAAAAAATGGGGAAATATAGTAGAAAAGGAAGAAAGTGGCAAAAAATTATGATAAGAATGTAGGCGGAGAACGAAAAATGCAGGAACAATAACAAAAGCAAAGTGAATACAGAGAGGTTACATAGAGGGAGAAAAAATGTAAAACAAAGCTATAGAAATAAATAAACGCATAAATGTAAATATTAAAGTAGCAAGGATATGGTAGAGAGAAAATGAATAATAACATACCTAGACAGGACAAGAGCGGAGCAAGACAATAACAGAACCTGCAATGTGCAAACTGAAGGTGATTAACGAGCTGAAGCCTATGTTATAGTCATGCTCTAGAACATCAAGAGGGAACAAAACATTAGTAAATAACATACCAGAGAAAGCTAAACCAAGATTCAGCAAGGGGTGACCTGTATCATAGATAGAAAATATGTAGAGATAAGCAAGGAAATAATATGCGCAGACGTAAACTATAAGGAAATAATTAGAGCAGATATAAATCATACATAAACAAGTATAAAATACTAACTGAAATAATGGAAGCACGAAGGATCATAAACTGCTGAGGGTGCGGAAATAGAAGCGGAAGTAAGAATAAGAATACTGCAGATCATACTTGAACAACCTAGATGACTAATAAATAAGAAACAGAAGGCGAGCAGCCATGAAGCAGCACACGGTGATATAGAGAACCCAAATATGACAGTAGAGTAACGGTTTATTTTTTTTCACTATTACATAAATATAGATACATATCTGAATAAGTTAGGCACTTATTATACACTAATGTGTGGCTATGCATAGGTAAGATATAGAGAGCCTGTAGGTCCTAATTAAAACATATGATGATGCATTTTTTTGTTTTCATTCTTTCCCTAGTTTATAGGAAGGAAAGCTCAACATTGCATGGGTTAAAGGCGAAGGTAAAGCAAGCATGACTAAAAAAAAATAGGGGTTTAGAATATTACCTACGAAGTAAGCAGAAGCGAAAACAAGGAGAAGAGTGAAGAGCAGATAGTAGAAATCATACGAGAGCTGAACACACAAAGCAAACAAAGACAATAGGCATACAGGAACCTGATAGATAAGGGTAAGATTCAAACAAAAGCGGGCCAAAAAAAAAAAAAGAAGTGAACAAGATGAGGCCAAAATACGAATGATCTGACGAAGGTAAAAAAAGAAGGGGGATAATGTAGCACAAATAAATGGAAAATAGCACATAGTGGGTATGGCAAGAAATGTGAAAGACAAGCTAAGGCAAATGCGAGAGAGAATAAGCGTGAGCAAAGAGCAAAATACCGTGGGTATACTGTAACTCGGAAGAAAGGCTGTGCAAACTGGAAAGCAGGGGAGGAACGAGCGAAGGAGAGGAGGAAGAAATCTTCCAGACGAAGGAGTAAAAAGCACTGCCGGTCAATAGTAAAAACTAAAACTACATAAAAGTGTTGCGTAGCTAATTTTCACGTAACTAAGTGAGATTGATATTAAGGAAGGAAAACAACGATTCTATGCATTAATTGCAAGGAATCGAAGCATAATGGAACCATGTTTATTCTGTCGTAGGTAGCATTAAAGAGCCAAAGGACACCAATTAGTGGAGGTAAAAATTCATAGGAATTGAAGATGGCAACAGCGGATACAAAGTACAAAAAAATGATTACAAAATGGGCACCAACAAAAATATTAGTGGTCCAGAAGAGAAGTGGCAGACAATCTGCACATAGCATTAAATACACTTGTCAAATCGTAAAAAGAACTAACAGAGTAGAAATAAAGTGAAAAGGAAATGTTACAGGCCCCAAATATCGTATCCCAATTTTTCTTCTGTTATCGTGTTATTTCTATTCCCACACTACAACATGCTATATGGTAATATATTTACTCATTCTTAATTTTTTTTCCTTCTTTGAAATTTAAAAGGCCTAAAACATTGTTGATCTCTATCAGTTTTAATTGTGTATTGGAAGTAAAATTTGGGCACCAACAAAAATATTAGTGGTCCAGAAGAGAAGTGGCAGACAATCTGCACATAGCATTAAATACACTTGTCAAATCGTAAAAAGAACTAACAGAGTAGAAATAAAGTGAAAAGGAAATGTTACAGGCCCCAAATATCGTATCCCAATTTTTCTTCTGTTATCGTGTTATTTCTATTCCTCACACTACAACATGCTATATGGTAATATATTTACTCATTCTTAATTTTTTTTCCTTCTTTGAAATTTAAAAGGCCTAAAACATTGTTGATCTCTATCAGTTTTAATTGTGTATTGGAAGTAAAATTTTTCTGTCTCTTTAAAGAATTTTTAAAGTTGACAATGTAAATTTATTTATATTTCTTTATTTTTTGCCTCTTTCAAATGAAAGAGGCCAAAAATATGCATCCCTAGCCTTTTTTTTTGCCTAAAAGGAGAACAGTAATATCTTTAGAGAAATTAAATGAAGAAATGCTCTTCCATTATGTAAATGTATTTTTTATTAATTGATCCATCCGCATTATCACGCTTCAGTCAACTTTTTTTGTTATATTTCTCATCATTCGTTGCAGCTGCTTCAATGGCTTTTATTTTTTCCCCAACAAAAAAGTGATACGCTTTGGCAGAGGTTTGTGCAGACAGATATGGGGAGCTTTCGCTGATAGGAACACAGAGGATTGAGGGAAAATAGAAATAGAAGATTGCAAGCCAAAGATATACACAAATCATTAAATATATATTATAATGTATAATGTATAAGCGGCGCATATATCTCTACCTTTTAATAACGTATATAATGTATATGTATAAGCGGTGCACATGCGGGTAAAGAAACTATTTATGGTCATATTAGCTGCATGTCTGAAGGGAAAAAGAACAACTAAGGGTGGAGGGGACAGACAAGAGGGCAGAAGATTCCTTTGAATTACAAAAAAGCCGGCAGAACACGGAGGGCAAAACCGAAATTAACCGCAGCTGGACAGGGCATTAACAATCCACTTAACTGAGGCGCAGAGACAAAGGAGATAAAGGGAAAATACATAAGCAGGCACAAAGAAAACGGACATGGACAAATTGGGGCTAAAAGTGGGGGAAACCACGGAAAAACCGGCAGAACACAGGGCGGACGACACTTTGTACTGCTCCTAAATCCTTCGGCTCTTTTAAAAGGTAGAGATATCACGACTGAAAAGAAAATGTTGAGAAAACAATTCCTAAACTAGTTTGAATCGTACTTGCTTGGCATATGTGTAAAAGTTTCCTGTTTCCGCCATAAATATATAGAGCAGGAGATGTCCGTTTCTGGACCTTCTTCGTATTTCTTGTAGAGTTTGACATTTGTTGTAACAGAAATGATAACGGTCCACATCATTTGATGTCTAAATTCGCTGGCAATAATAAATAATCGACGTTGGCAAGTCGTACGTTTTATAAACAAATAAAGATGTTGATAAGAAACATAGCCTCATATGATACCGGATCTGTCTTTTAATAATTACAAATTGATAGTTGTTGATATTTATTTGCTCAAACCAATAAAGATGTTCACATGTTGCCTACATATATGTAGGGTTAATTTTACTCCTATACCCTTCAACTGTATTTAAATTTTTACTTTAATCCCTAAACTTCAGAATGAGATATTTTAGTTCCTAAACAATAAAATTTGTTCTATTTAAGTAAGATCATTGAGCAAATGAGCTAGATTTTGTACTTATGTGGGCATAAATTAGGGAATACAGTATGACTAATTTTATACTTCAAAGATTAAAGTGCGATAGGTTTTAAACTTTAGTGACTAAAGTGGGACAAGTACTATAGTTTAGGGATTGAAGTATTTCATTTTGAAGTTTAAGGATCAAAATGAAAATTCAGCTATAGTTGAAAGGTGTAAAGTATAATTAACCCCTGACTATAAAGTTTAACTACAAAAACCCAACTCAAAAAGTAAATATTTCTCACTTTACCCGCTTTATTTTCCTATTATATCAATATGCACCTTAAAATTTTCAAGATGTAATGCAGTCAACCTATATGAGATGATAAAGGTGCTAAACTTTGACGATACATCATTAAGTTTTGTTCACAATTTTTATCTTCAATCTATAGTTCCACAATAGGAAAGAAAAAACTCCCTAATTTCACCGCTGGTCAAGATGGTGTTCGTATAAGACCTTATATGCTTGATGAGTTTTAAAAGAGTATACATGCTTGATGAATGTCAAAGTGATTCTATAAAACAGAATTTATCACAGCTGAACTTGTCACTAGTCTGATTTTTCCTTTGGTGCTAAGGTGAAAGTAACTAAGTATAAGTGGAGACATGGCAGCCTAGTTAGATTAGTTCCTGTTCTGCCTCGGTGTTCAGGTGGGGAAAGCCACTCATTTAGGGGGAATAAGGACTTAATATAATTGTGTCTTTTATGATTCGGGTCACATTTTAAAATTTTTGATGTACAAATACATTGTAACATTGTATTGAGTATATGTAAAATATTTTATTCATACACATCACTTTTATCCCGAATACAATGATATAGTGTAATTGTACATCAAATAATATAAAAGTATAATAACCAGACCAAATTGTACCACACTCCAATTGCACTGGCCTTCTCTCCATTTAGGATATGGGGTCTCACAAGTTCCACTTTGTGTAATTTGAGAGTAAATTAGTAATTTAATCTCTAAGTTATATCAAATTATAGTTAATCTATACTAAATGATAAGAAATCAGCTGTACCTTATTTACACTTGAATTCTACTTGTTTACACCCAAATTCAACGTATTTGCACTAACCTTCAATTTTTGGATACCTAAAATATTTTACATCAAAATCCTACTGATTTACACCGGGGACAAACTTGTGTGAAATTACACAAGACACAGCTTGTAAGGCCTGAATCCCTTGAAGATACCCACACGTTTGAATTACGAGGTGCATGATAAAAATATACTACAGTTTTGGCTATCTACAATTGTGGGCTAGTTAGGTTTCCTCTTATTTAAGTTTAAAAGCTTTGCACATAATTGTGAGCCCACGCAAGCATTGATGTCATTATCATAATTTTGGAACTATTATTCTTACAAAAGATAAGAACCATTGTTGATAATTTGATATGCATTGTCAGCAATTTTGTCTTGGTGGATCATGTCTCTTCCCATCAGATGCTTCGGTAAATATACCCAAGGTTTTCAAAATCGGGATTTTATTTTAAATCATTTTTTACTTTTCAGGATCGGATTGTAGAATCGAATCGTGGGATCGATTGATCTTATAGAAAACGTAAAAAATAACCTTATTAATAATTTTAAAGTTTTCAATTCACATATAAAGCATTAAATATTTTTCTTATGTATAATCAATATAATAGTCTTGTTAATTGAGGTTAAAATCTTACTTTCTAAAGTATTTGGGGTAGTTTAAAAATTAAATAAAAATTTTTGAACTATATTTGACATATTATAAATGAATTTGATTACATTAAAAATATTTTTCTTTCTTATTTGAATCCAGATGCAATTGCTGGGACAATGTAGATGGAAAAATTGACTTCATATATCTGTGTGTATGTGTGTGTGTGTATCATTTAAGAATTTATTAATGAGATAATTAAATACCAATTTTTATAGGTAAGAAATTAGTATAAGATAATTATGTGAGCTTAAAATTATTTGAATCTAGTTTCTAACGCAAAAAATAGTATTCTGAATTTTTTATACAAAATTATGATTAAATTATTAAATTTTTTGTCATAATATCTTTAAATGATAGGATCGTATCAAAATCAGATTGAAATTGAAAACCATAATTCGAATCGTCGGATCGTAAGATCTCATGATTCAGATCGCGATCCTAGCAACTATGAATATACCATTGGTGAGGTGTGACAATTATCTTATGTAGATATGTATAATGGGAAATTTGTATTCAAGGAGAATAAAATGTAATTATCGAAAAAAAGGGAGAATAAAATGTAAACTTGTAGGAGCTACCCATTAAGTGAGATCTGGCACTGACAGTGCACGAACCAATTATAAATTAGCATAATAAACCAGCTACTAACATAACATTATGCAAGACGTGACTAGCCATATACTTTCATAATAATTTTGAAAATTCTTATACTTTTCAGATCTGTTCACAATTTTCCAGATCTATTATATCTGTTAAATTGCAAATCTATAATTTCTGATACATGTTTAACAACCTGCCATTAGAGTAGTGACGTAGCTCAAATTGTGATAGGACGATTTCCAACAATTTGTTAATGAAATTTGCTTCTATAAAAAAAAAGCAACAAAAATAATACAAATTTATCAGTGTTGAAATCTATATTTAATGCTCAATTTTATCAATTCAATTACAAGTTAACACATTTTTCATCGTGAACTGTACTTTGAGTTACCATAATGACATAGGCGATTTGGGGGATGTAACACAATAATGCATATGTGCTTATATAGAAATTTGAATAATTTTCTCAAGCCTGCTATCTCAAACCTCTCGCTGGGGCAGAAAAGCTGGCCCATAATCAGGAATCAAGAGAGATATGGATGTCAATATCATAGTGGTGCAGGTATCAATATTCTTACAAAAAATAAGTACCAACTACCAAATAGGTAACTACTGTTGGCAATTTTACGTTCCATGGTGGATCATGCTCGGGAAAATTCTAGCATTACTTTTGAGCACGATGCAATTGATTCTAATTTAATAAACTCTTGTTACATCATTCAATAATTTAGACTCTTAAAATTATCTGAGGGTTGATATCTCCTTTTACATATCTAACGGTGAATTGATACTACTGTGTATGATACCCAAAAAAGTATTATAGAGCTTCCTTTACGCTTAGTCAACATGTCATTAATGAAGTGAGACAATTAGATATCTGTTACGGGAAATTTGTACTCAAGGATCATACAATATAAACTTGAAAAAGTTACCCATAAAGTTGAGATCCTAGGGCTCTTTGACTACCGGTCACAATTGTACGGGATAATGTGTATATTAACACGATAAACATCGACAGTAAAGCAAAAATTTAGATGCTTAGCAATTTAACATGCAAAAATCAAACGAGTTCCGTTTCCTCTACAGTTATTGTTCTACTTGCAGATATCCTGGATTAATTCCTTAAGGGTGCATTTGATTCACGAATTAAATGAGAGGGGTTTACTTAATCTCAGATTACTTATCCTGAGTTGAGTCATTCTTGGATGAGTAATATTATTATCCAATGTTTGGTTGGCTTTTTGTTGGATAGGATGTTTTAGAAAATAATTTTATCCTGTATTTGGTTGGAAATAGTATGAGGAGGGAATACTTATTTATAGACTAAAATACCCTTTTTGCTAGACCTACAACTAGGGATGTTCGAGTTTTAATAAACATAAACTCGACTTGCAAATACACATAAACATACACACAAACACACATACACACACATATATGTGTGTGTGTGTGTAAATGTGTGATCATAAGTGGAGTTCAACCTTATTAAATAGCTAGGTTTACAAGTCTCAATTTATATGTCTAACCTTTTATGAATTAAATTTGACCAAGAAAATATGATTATATAATTCATTAATAGGGCCAAAATAAAATAAATATTTACTCTCATTTTTAGTAGGGGTAAATCAATTTAGAATTTTAGTAGGGCCAAATTAGTCAAAAATTTAATTTCTTAATAATAGGAGCAAATTAGTCCAAAATTATTTATTTCAATAAAATGGGTAAATTAGTTCAAAACAAATTTTTTCATTAGTAGGGGCAAATTTGGTCAAAATTTTAGTTATTTTATTAATATGGACAAATGAGTAAAAAGTCTAATTTTGTTAATGACATAGGAAAATTAGTCCAAAATCATGATATATCATTAATATGGGCAAATTAGTCCAGAATGTAGTTTTTTTATTAGTTAGGGCAAATTTGTCAAAAATTTGATTAAATGATTAACAGGAACAAATTCGTTCAAATTATAGATAATATTATAGAGAATTGCAGATTTATATAGTTATTTGAATAAAGCATTATTCTATTAATAGGGTAAATAAGTGTCAATTATCATCATCTCACCTCTTATCTCATATCGGGATAACTCAAACCACCTCTCCCCATGGGACTATTTTTAATTATATGTGATGTGTCATCCCATACATAAAATATAAACAAACATGTGACTACTTTGGTTAGATGGGATGTGTCATCCCATATATAAAATACAATCAAACATGGGATGACACAGGATTAGTAATCCAATCTTGTGTCATCCCATGTACCAAATGGACCCTAAGTTCATACCATAAGTATTACCAAAGAAATGCAATGGCTATTTTGTTTCTCATATTGATGAGTATCAATTCACATGTATAAAAAGATATATCACCTTTTAGTAGTTTTTATATTTTAAATTATTGAATGGTGGGACAAAAGTTTATTAAATTACAATAATGGATATAATATCAAAAGGAATAATAGAAAATTCCAGAAATTTATACCTCACATCCTATTCATTTACTTTCAGAATAACCTAGCTCCCACTATGCAATCACTAAGTAAATGCAGAGAACTTGGACCTAATAAGTTGCTATTGAGTCGACAATCACCGAAAGAAAAAATAAAAAATAAAAAACTACTCAACAAAACAAAAGTTACTTTGAGGTAATTTTCTAATGATCCAATCCTTCATGATGAAATTATAAACTTCATCCAATGAACGTTACCTTGAGGTAACTTGTCTGACGATCCTTTCCTTTTTCAGCACAATGTGGAACGTCAGAATGTTATAAATAGTATAGCCAATAAAATATGATATAAGTCACCATGTTTGCTCAAGCCTATGTACTGATTTTGTCTGTGATTTCAGCCCGGATACACTAATACTACAAGATAAGAGTTCCACAGCTAGTATAATCACGGTTGCCGGCAAGAGAATAGGTCATACATTCGGCGGTTCATGACAGCATAAATCTCTCCAATTTTCACGTTGCATCAATGTTGAACATGATTGGATTTACAGTACTAAAGGCACTGGGCTGTGGCCCTCACTAACCCCCAATCCGTCTATCACCCTTGTTTCAGAAATACAAAAGTTGGGTAATAGTTAATACAAGTTGACTCAATTTGCAAGAACGGGTCATTTTTTCACAAAAGGTTGTGTGTTCAAATCCAACTGTCGATGTAAGAGTTGTATTGGTGGACAATTTGTAAGTTCCTCTATAAGTTACCTATGATATCTGAAATCTGTCCTGACCCGTGGTAGTGATCGTAGTTGAACTCACCCAAAAATTTTCTTTACCAAAAAGAATAAAAGTAAATTAATACACGATCTATTCTTGAGACCTGTCTTGACCGTAGCAATGATTAGAGTTAAACGCACTCAAAATTTTTCTTTACCCAAAAAAAAAAGTTTGGTAATATGCGACTTATGATTCTTGAGAACTGTCCTGATCCATTATATCGATCGGAGTTGAATCCATCTAAAGTTTTTCTTTACCCAAAAAAAAAAGGATTGGTAATACACTTCCTATAGTAACACATTGAAATACTTATAAGTTTTAATATATATATATATATATATATATATAAATTAAATAAGATACTAGTGGTAGAGGTGAGCAGTGGTGCTGAGTGGGGGGAGACTACCAATGGTGGGTGGCGGGCCGTGGGGTGAGGGGACACCGAGAAAGGGGATGCTGCGGAAAAATATAAGTGCTTTGAACAAAGGCCAAAATTTATTTTAAAGTTTTAGATATACACTTGAAAAACACACCGACTCTACTTTCTAATTAAGAACTACGATGACAGAACAAAAGGCTAAGATTTTGGGTCCAGGCTAGTAAAACCATATACTTAAGGAGCAGTCAAAGTCTAATTTTTAAAAGAAGTAAGGGAATATAAAACGATTCTAGGGATTAAAGGATCATGCTCATGCACATATATTATTTGCTATTGAAGACTTTTCAATACTTTATTCATTATTTTTTAAATAATTTTTATGTTGTACATCTAGTAAACAGTTGTATGTTTACTATAGTGTAAGCAGGATCAAAAAATAATCCTCCTGAACTCACAGCTCCACAAACTTGAGAGGCAGCTAATTCGGGAAGGACTAACGGTAAATCATCTCAGCACAAATGAAAATGCAAATTTTTATGTTAATGATTAGAATGGAATGCTTGTTAGTTATGATTTCTTAATCTTTTTTTTTTCTTTTTTAGTTGCTGATGTTACACAAACACCATAAAAATAATCAATAGAGCTAGTCTGTGAAATGGTATGTGAAATGATGGGGACAAGCTATCAAGAAAAAAAAAGATAATGACAAGCTAGTATATCATAATCGACAAATTAACAACTACGAAAATCTTGTATCGTATTAATGGAGGAATCTTTTGATGACAAAGTTATTACATATAGTATACAGAGAAGCTTATACCACATCATCAACATGCCCAATTTGATTCAGATCATATACGGAAAATCCACGACAATTGTCATCTAGAACCTTTGTTGCTGACCGAAGAAGAAGGCTATATGATTACCTAGTACTTTTAATATAAGACCAGCCTAAGATAAAATGGTAATTAAAAATATATTTACGAGAAACATAAAAACTTTTCAGAAAAAAATTGCAATCCGAACATAAAGTTTTGATGAGATTAACCAGACGGCCGGCAATGCGTCACTCTATTAAGAGAGACGCTTATATTTAACTGAAAAGATCTCCTGCACTCGTTTGAATCGTACTTGCTTAGCGTGACTAAGTATAAAATCAAAAGTTTGCTGTTTCCGCAGTATTCAGAGCACAGCATGTCTGTTTCGGGATCTCCACATTTCTTGCGACAATAGATGGACAATCGATGTGGGCATGCAGTTTTACAAACAAATAAAGATGTTGACAAGTTTTTACAACCTCATGTGATGTCCAATCTCTCTTTTAAAAAAGATGTTGACAAGTTTATATAACCTCACATGACGTCTAATCTCTCTTTTAATAATGGTAAATTGATAGTTGTTGATATTTAATTGTTTGCGAAACCTCTGGAGTTAGACAAGTGCTCAAGAGGAGCTATTCAAATTTTTTCTGCTGTCAAGTTCTTCAGGTTCGAGTTCGAATCCTCTACTTCACTGTCCGGGAACCAATAAAGATATTGACATGTATTCTATATGTATATGTGACTCTAAAGTTTAAATACAAAATCCCCGTCAAAAGTGCATATTTATCACTTTTGCCTCTTCATTTTCCTATTATTTCAATCTGGTCCTTAAAGTTTTTAGTTGTTTGCAATGTAATACACTCAACCTAACAATTCAAATGAAATGTAAGATGCATGCATATATTGCAAAGGAAAAAGACACGTACCTTCAATGGATCAATAATTTGTTGATTCGGGTACAAAAATGTACACTTAAAGATATTTCTTCTTGTCAAATAGTCATATTTGTCATCTACTTTTGTGGAAAGTGCATTTTGTTTCTTTTTCACACATTTGAGATCATCACATTTCTCCCCAAATTAAAAAGTTTAGTTGCCAAACTAATTCAGTTGAACAATGAGGGAACAAAGTAGGAATCGTGTACTTTTGAGCATATATTTTGTAAATTTTTAAACTTTAACTGTGTTTTGCATCCAATAATAAATTGAATTTTAATGACATTTTTTTTTCTCGCTTCGACATTTCATGGACGGTTAGTTATGCTTTAATTGTGTTTTGTAATACCACCTTGAATTTCAATGACGTTATTTTTTCCGAACAAGTCATTTACAGCTGTTAGTGCTCCAACAAAATATCAACAACTTGTTCTTCGAGAAATTGGTAATTGTTTACTCAAGAATACTCTACTCCTATCCTTTCTTGTAGAGATTTTCATTTTACGTTTGTTTAATAATCAAGTACTTCAATAGAACCAATACCCCCTCTGTGGAATTGCAAATCCTCTTAATATTGCTCACGGTTGGTATATATTCCATTTAGCAAGATACGAGTATAGACCACACGAATTGAAATTATTTTATTCTTGTAAATGGTCCATGTCGAGTCGATCTGTAATGGTTGAAGTGTAGATTGTGGTCAACCTTTTCTTTCGTATATTTTGTTCCATTAACTTATTCTTTGTCAAGTTAGACTGCAGACCCCCTTTCTTTTTGGATAACATTACGTACAATATAACCCACAATTGTGGGATCAATACAAGAGATCATAACTAATTTCAAACTACAACAAATCCCCACATTCGGTGGGGTAAATACTAAGAGAGAGTCAAGTGAGACTCATATTTTGGCAAGACTTGAATCCAGAACCTCTAGATTATAGGACCCAGGACTGCAGGTCGAGTTTATGTAGTATACTAAAGAAGATTATTGAAGTTCTGAATTAATTGTCATCTCTGGGCAATAGCTAACCTAATCTTGTTTTATGGTTGTCAATTACAATTTTGGGGTATATGTTCAGATTTGAAGCCTAGCATTATACTCTGGGGAATCCATCGAATTTTATTAGTTATCAGATTACAATTCTGAATGGAAGAAACCTTAAAAACTACTTACTCCCAAAAAAAAAAAAAAAACCTTAAAAACTATGCACAGAAATTTCGTGCACTTTTCTATTTGTTTTTATGGTCTATGATGCAATGGCTACCTATGTTTTCAGACTCGGACCAGAAATCAAACCGACTGATCTTAGGGGTCAGGGGTCGATGGGTGCAATCGGGTTCGACCGGGGGTCGAATCGGATGACGTCATAAATATGTCATAAATATATATTAATAATATATAATCAAAATAGTATATAAGAAAATTCCCTTAAAAAATAGTATATAAAAATTTCCTCAAATTGGTAGTTTTCAACTTTACATATATAAAAAATTTTCTTAAATTAGTGATTTATGACTTTATATACAAATTTGAGAATTTTATATTTAATCACAAAATTGACTTAAAGAATATAATATATATATATATATATATAGGTAGAAATGTAACTTAAAAAATGTATTGGATTAATTTTACACTTTATTAAAATAATGAGAGGTTAAAGCATATTTACTAAAACTTAAAAAGTGAGTTTGAAAGGATATGATGGGTTAAAGGTAAAAAAAAAAAAAAAAAATGTCAACCGGGTCAACTGGTTCACCCGATCAGACCCAGTCAAACCCGAGTTTTGATCGGTTTTGACCAAATTTTGAATTTCCAGTTTTTAAGAATGATTCGAACTAGATGCCCGGCTGGTTTTCGGTTCAACCGGTTGAACCGACCTGTCCGGTTCGAGTTTAAAAACATGGCCTACTACTTACCAATAGGAGCAGAAAAGGTTGAAAGAGTAGGAACTAGAGCTTGCAGTAAGGCCAAATATATCACGTGGCTGCCTCTATGAGTCTATGTAGACAGGTGTTTGTTGTTTGGCTCGAGAAAAAGTTAGTGGCTGCATATTTAGGGTTGTTTATAGATTTATTTACAAATGAAAAATAATAGTCTTCACATATAGCTTTAGTAAAAAAATGATTTGTTTTGGATAGTAGATTATTTGGGATAATTTGGTTATTCAAATACTGTAGTACTTTTTTGATGTGATGTATGTGAGATAAAAAAGGTGATTCAAAACTATGTTGATGATGTAAAGAAATAAATAAGGTCAATAATGAGATATCCAAACACTTTTTTGAGTGAGCATAGATTCATTCACCCAACGAAGATGAATGAATACGCTCAGAGGCCACATGTGAATCTTGAATCTTGATCTTGAAAAAGAACAAGGATTACTGCAAGTTATCTCTCGTCAAAAATTACCATTAAAACTTACCACCATGTTTAAACAAATTTGTAAAAATTTGGATCACATAATTACAAATTAATATGCCCTCTTTAATTGAAATTCTTTCACAGGGTAGAATTAGGCTTATGATTTTGTGGTATATTGGTTTCAGATGGATGCCAAGATTATTCACAGCCATAGTCGTCCACTTCTCTTCTAAATAAAGCAGAGAGAGAGAGAGAGAGAGAGAGAGAGAGAGAGAGAGAGAGAGAGAGAGAGAGAGAGGAGAAGAAGAAGAAGATGATGATGATGATGATGATGATGATGATGATGATGTAGGTCTTGCAGGAATTTTTGAAAATATAGCAGAACTACTTTGTATCGAAGTAGGCAGCCCAAACCGCAAATTCAGGCCCACTATCCAACCACGTGGTAGATTCAAATGCTTGAATGCTCAAACTCTTCTTAGTTCTTAGCCCAATTGCTATTTCCTAATTCTTCTAAGGAAAAGAATATTATTAAGTAAAAACAAATGGCCACCTTTTAATTTATTTAAAATTTAAACATAACCCCAGTAGTGGAAATTCAGTATTTGTAAACATGGCCAGGCAAATTTCTAATTACATCATTACAGATGATAAATTAGAAATGCCATTAACCAGTACGAATATTAAGACTCCACTGAATGATCATTGAATCCATCCACACTTTTTCCCTTAGAAAGAGCAAATCTTCTCCAAAACACCAATGAAATTATGGCTGTGGATCATTATCCTTGTGAACTTCCTCAAGATGTTCATTTTTGTATGGCTTTGGAGGATCCACATCCACAGTTTCTAAAATGTTGCCAAATTGGTCAAATCTAGCTCCAATCTATCTATCATATATGTGTTGTAGAGCAAGTTTTTAGATTGGTTAAATTGTAAGCCTTCTAGCTTCCTTTTCTTTTATAGAATTTTGAATTTTTTAAATTATCAAATATCCATTCATGCTTTTTGAATTTCAAATGTAAGAAGTGGCACCATAAATGTAGGAATTTGGATAAAGTTTATTCATAGGAGGGTAAATTAAAATAAAACATCACAAGTCTTATTATAGGTTAAAAGAGTAAATAACAATATTTTACTGTTTAACTCACTAATGCTAATAAAAGGATAAACTACATAGAAAATAATATTGAATGGCCATGGATTTAAAAAATCAATAGTAGTACTAATCCGGAAAGCTATGAAATCACTAATTACCAATAAAGTTCTACTGGCGCTTCAAATGGAAATTATTATTTAAAATCTTTATCTTTGATAAATAATAATAATAATAACAACAACATCATTTCTACCAAAAATAAAAAGTAAGTAATAACATAGTTTAAAAGAAATATATAGTACATTATCCGTAAACTATATCTACTTAATTGGTATATATCTTATCTAAATTTCACTCTAATTAGATTTAAATAAGAATGTAAAATCCAACCACTAAGAATAATCTTGAGTATTATTGATTATTTTATATATTTTTGTTATTTTCTCTAATGTAAATATGTAATAATACTATGTCATTTTTAGAAAAATGACTAATTTTTTTTTTGGCAATTGTAGGAGATATTATAAGATATTATCAGTTTTTTATTTGCATTTTGTGATGCCAATAATTGCATGTGTTGTGATTAATTCTTGGTTTTATATAGTTTCATATTATGGGAGGTAAAATTAAATATATTCTAAAAATTATGGGTTATGGGTTCTTTTTTCCCTTTTATTTCAAATTATATCTTTCAATTTGGAAAGTGAATATGAAATCAACTAAAAACATTTTCAAGAGAAAAATTGTAAACATTTAATCTGAATTTATACTATAAATAACTATACATGGTGCCTTTATTTTGAAAATATACAAATAAGTATATTTTAAAATTTCAAAACTGTAGTGAAAGTTATGAAAGTTTTTTTTTCCTTTAAATATTAACTTTCTAATTTGAAGGTTGGAATATAAATACTTTTGAACCCAATTAAATTACATACCCAAACTCATATTTGTTGACAGGTCAATCAAAGAAAATAGGTTATCATTTACAATTATAAATAACTGAAAAAAGTATAGTACAATAGCAGATAAATATATTATTAAATTAGGTAATAGTGAGGACAATTGGGTAAGAATATGCTAAGATAAAGAAAAGATAGGATTTAAGAGTGGGGGTAAAGGATTGTAGGAATGTGGAAATGTTAGGTCAGAAAAGTAAGAAAGATGGGATGGTGAGAAGAGGGGAGTTGTGAGGTGGGAGAAGTGATTTGAAGAGATGGTGGGGGTATAATATTACATTTGGTATGCTTTTGATATTTCTTTAAATATTTTTATAATTCTTTCCTATATGTTTTAGTATATTTTAAGTTTTAAATAAGACACATAAATAGGATATAAATTAGATTCTAAAATAATAATCCCTTAATTTTTAACTTATTTTTCATCTAACTATTACAAATAATTTATTATTATTATTATTATTATTTTAAATATAAACCCATGCATAACAAGGGTTAGAATTCTAGTTATTGTAAGTACTAGTGCTTCTTCATCACCTGAAGGAACCCAAAATTCTCCATCTTCAGTCATAATTATATTCCTTGGACTTGGAACCATCAAAATCTTTGAAGAATTTGCTTTAAGGATGGATTTTTTCTGTAGTGGTACAAAATACCATATGGTGTAAAGCTAAAAAGCGCCTATCAAGGGCTTGCCCGGTAGCAATAAGGAGGCAGAAAGAGACGCATGTTGTAGTTCTGAAACCATGGACAGCCAAAGGAAAAGTGCCTGAGGACCAGGGCAGAAGGGAATCAAAGAGTCCGGTAAAGGTGGTGGGAAACCTTATCAGCATAGTTATTAAACCCGATACAAGAACTGATGGAGGGGGTGGGTCAATGACTCACTATTTCAACCAGTGGGTGAGTGGTTGAACTGATGGGTCACTAAATATATTTAAATGTTATGTTTTATAAAATTTTTTATATAGGGGATATGGTTAAATTGTAATAAATTATGCTAGAACAAATGCTCATTTCATCTAATCCATTATAGAATAATTAATTCTTACAAGAATAAACAAAATTTAAATTTGATTATATAATTCACTAAACTTCAAGTGTAAGATTTTATCTGTATTTAATGTAATTATTTAGTTTATTTATGAATTTTTTAAATGCAAAAGGCTATTAGGAACAATATTTACCTTTTAAAATAAAATGTTAATATGTATTTTTGAAATCTATTTCATAACTTATAGTTGGGGACAAATAAATTTTATTAAAAAGTTTTCAAATAAATTTTTTTTAGAGGAATTGTAGGGAAAACAGAAGAAGACGAACAAGAAACCAATCTAGTATATAGAAAGGAATGGCGCACAAATGGCACATCAACTAGTGTTGGCCTAGGGGTGAGTGTGAGGTCACTTGTTCGAACCTTTCTAACCTTTTTGAAAAATTTTTCCCACAACAAATGATCAACTGGGTTCTTTGTAAAATTGGCCACGTTTCCAATTTATTATGGTTGAACCGCCAATTTATTGACAAGTCAATGGGTTTAATGCACATCCGATCCAATTTACAACCCAATCCGGCCCATTGGACGGTTCATCGGATTGACCGGTCTAACTGCTAGGCCAAACCGAATTTAATAGTTATGCTTGTCAGTCAAATCGGAGGAGCCACAGGCAGAGTCAAGCAGAAAGTCAATAAAATAAAGAGGATGAGGAAATTGCGGAGAAATGGCCCAAAAACTAGAAAATTGCAAAAAAGCCAACGAAATTTCATGGGGTAAAAACGATATGCATGTTTGGGCGATAGGTAGTTGGTGGAAACTAAAGTGCATACTCAAATAGATGCCAATTGGAGGGGAATGCAATTTGTTAGTATGGGGGAGGGGGGAGGGAGGGAGGGAGGGAGGAGGGTTTGGATAGGGATGTGCAAGATGTAAGTGTAGTAGATGCAGATCGATGGTTGAGCCCTTATTTTTGTCTCAATTGCTATAGTAGATGCGGATTGACGGTTTAGCCCCTTATTTTTGTTTCAATTGCTTTCCTTATGTGCTAGCTAATTTGAAAATTTTTTTATAGATATGTTTTAATAGAAAATTAGCTAAGTTTTTTAGACCTATTGGAAGAATCTCATTATATCAATATTTACTTCTTTCCATTTACTATATATTTTATTACCCTTATTAGTAATATTAATGACATTCTTTCCCCTTATTATATATTTTAGTAATACTAATGACTTTACTCTATTTCGAAACATAATTGTATTATTGGGTCTTTTTATGTGCTACTAAGTTTTAAGTTTTATTTTAGAAGTAAAATCCCTTATAGAATAGAAATTGATTTGGAAAAGTAATAGGTTATAGGTTAATTTATAGCAAACAAATTTCCATTAGAATTTAATGATGAGTCATTATTTAGCTCATATTCTTTAAAATCTTAACTAACTTCGTGTATATTAGCTTTGTTAAACTTTTATAAATTCTTCCCAAGTTGATTAGAAACCTTTATAAATTCAATATCTCATTACATAATATTACTTAACTTTAGTATCTCATTACATAACTTCCTCTAATAGAATTTGGTTTAGGAATGGAATTATGCAACTATCACGGAAAATCATTTATTGTAAACTACTAGATTCCTTCGAATTGTTCTTGAAATATAAGATGAATAGGAAAGAAATATGATTTTTCACGAAGGGAGATCACATTTGGAATGATTTCTTCAGACTTTTCACATAAGGTAATACCAAGTTTGAAATACATTTTGATCAAAAAAATACTTTGAGAATTGAGATGTATTTTAGAAATATAACTTTATTAAATATCTTTTACACAAAAAATTGATGTGGAATAATTTCAAATGTAATGATTTTTAAAATAACACAACTACAAAAATAGTGAATTTCATTCTATAAGAAATAAAAAAAAATCAAACTCCAAACCTTAAGCAAAATAAATAAATTAGTAAGAACCACATACATATCTCTCTGTGCTCAAAAATTTTGACTTGACAAATATTATAGATTGTATTTCAATCCAATTTCATAACAAATATTGGTAACCCCATTCATATGCACTTGTCCATCATTGAATAAATACTTTATCAAATTATAAGTATGAAATATAAAAGTTATTTTTATGATTCATGACATGGGCCACTAACTAGTAATGTAAACCAATAGCAATTATTAGTGATGGTACAGGCATGACAAGCTAAAAATTTGAAAAAGAAGATATTTAAAAGAAAAAAGGACTACTCAGATAAAAGTAAGAAACTCTCAATTCCTTAATAATCTACACTGAATTTTTTAATGATTCTTAAATGAGCAATATCCTTACGCTAAGAAAAATTAAATATGCTAGTAAAATCATGCATAATACTTGTACATATATTTTCTTTAGAAAATATAGCTGGTTAAGAGAAGACAAATCAAATTAGCTAATTAACACTAATTGTTCATTTATTCTTGCCTTTTCCATTATAAAATACAAGTTATGATTCAAGTGTCTCTTTTTCCATATCTTAAAAATTTGTATGTATATAATAATCTTACAAATTAATAATTATTAAATTATAAACTTAATCCTAGGTAAGATATATGATAACATGCAAAGCACATTCTTCTTACACTACAATGTGTGTATGTGTGTGTGTATATAATTATGTATGTATGCATGTATATAGGGACATATGCACACACTGTGAAATAGGCATTGGGGCCCTGCATCAAGGGTCTTACTGCAATTAATGTAGAGTATACAATAACTTTTCACGTAAGTGCCTGCTCATCCCCATATTAGTTACATCGCCCCATTATTTTATTATTCTGCCTTTATGACTTAGCAGCGGGTCCCCAGTTCCCAATGTCTTTCTACCGATTATACATCGGAAGCTCCTTAACCAACACATGCACATGTACCTTACCCAGTTGCCATGAGATTTTGTAACAGCCACATGTCCGGCTTTGCCGCGCACCGCTAGAGTATGTAGCTTTATCCCATGTGGTATAGGACGCTTATATCGCACATAAAAGGATTCATTTTCTGGTGTGGTAGAAATTCAATCTCAACTGTAAACTAGCCTCATATTTGATCTGACCTTTGGATTGGGTTTGCAAAAGTGGGACCAATTTAAAAGATAACTCTTGGATATTGGTTGTACATGTAAAAACCCTTCTGTTGACCAACAAAAAAAAAAAAAGCTAAATTGGTAGAAAGGCAAAAATTATCTAGCATATAAGTTCCTGCTAGGGTTGCTACCACCAAAACAAGACCAAAGATCCGATCGGACTTTATCCTTTAGAAAAAGATCCGACTTTATCATTTAAAAGCCAAAGCAAGATCAAAGACAAAGGTGGAAGATTGTAATCAATGGTGCATGTGAATCAGTCTAGCACCGTCTACTTGAGTTCATCAAGTGAAAAAGGTCTTGGAGAGCACAATCCATCTGGTGAGCGAGCAGAGATTCATTGACAGTGGCAGCTTGAAGTTCGACAGGGATATAAGGGCAACTTTTGGTGGCCGAAATTTATGGGAATAGAAGCAAATAGAAGAGGAGGATGAAAATTATAGGGAGACGGAGGATCGATTCAACAATCTTTAAAGATGCACAATGGAGATTAAGGAAAGCTAGAAACAAGTTATTGATACCATGGTTGGTTTATCCAAGTCCCTAAAGTGTCTAGAGTCCGGGATAATAAAGAAGTTGCCAAGAATCAGTGCAGGCTGCTCTAATGGTAGTCAAGGAGAAGCGATTTGCTATAAAGCAGAGGACGCCAGGTAGAAAGTGAGGGGGAAAGCAAAAATGGAATGTGATTGCTGTTTAACGAAGAAAAGTCACATTCCTAGCACACCAGTGCAACTGCTAAAGCAAAGGGTGGCTGAGGGTAAGGAACAAGAGATACCCATATATGTACTGATGGTAGAAAGGATAAAGACTTTGGTCGCCACTTGGTCTCCTTAAGCATGCAACACTACCCCCAAAGCACAAAAAGAGGGACAAAGAATATAACTATTACTCTCCAGAAGGATGAACAGATGGGAAAAATTTTAAGAAGATTATTCAAAATTGGGGAGGCAAATTCTGAGATGTCATTAAACTTGTCGGACAAAGCTAACAAATGCGGGGTCAGGAAGCAAACATCAAGAAGGGCACATGAAAGAAATTCTACAAAACAAGCAGGGAGGTTGCTTGTATAGCTAGAAAAAGATTCAGGCACGAAGAAGGGTAGAATGAGCATTACCGATAAGAAGCTTGGTCATGAACATTGTGAATTATATTTGAGATAAGAAGCAAGTATGTGAAAAATCAACTATATAAAGTAGTACTCAAAAAATACTTTGAATTTTTAGCCATAATACTTTGAAAAATTAATAGATTTTCTAGTTTTTTGAGGAAGTATTAATAGAATATTTTCTTGGTTAATCACAAAAAAAAAGAAAAATTTAATCCAAGCAAATGCTTCTGTCTATATGTAGTGATCAATAACTGCATACTATATGCAATAGTTTAGCTAAGCGTTATAGGAATTATTGTGGACTTAGCTAATGATAACTTGGGATGAATATTGTAGAGTTAGCAAATGATAATCCATTTGGCCAAAGGTTGGTGTTTCTAAAGTGACCAAAGGTTGGTGTTTCAAAAGTGGCATGCTCTATGGAAGCAAACACATGATGAGGAAATTGCACACACCAGCCACCTCATGATGCTAGACCAATCTCTATGGATTGTTTCATCATATGGTAGCAAACATGATAAATTATTTTGACTTGTCTGCCTACTGTTGATGCCCCCTCCAAATGCCGAATGGTGATAGTGTATTTCATCAGCATCTTCATCCCTGCTGAGCCCATCTACTCTTCCATAAGAGTACTCATCCGAGTTGTTGGTATTCAAGGGGCCGGGTCTTTGGTTATGACCATCATGTTTCCTGCAAAATCAAAGACTTTATACCATAATTTTCTAAGAATAAACAAGAGTACCTTACCACTATTGCTATATTTTAGTTTACTTGCTCACACTTCCCACACTGGATATTAGTTGACTACTTCCTAGGTCCCTGACTCTAGCTACCCTTTATTCTTGCGTGCTCTGGATTTCTTGACTCCATAATTACTTTGAGCTTGACCTGATGTGGGTGTAGATGCCTCTCTGGACAAACTTAACTGCCTCACTTTAGATGTCTTCCTTCCAATGATGCTTTGTATGCACTTATATCCATCATCTATCTTAGAGGCATAGTAACACATTGATTTGCAACTAGTCATCAAATTTTCAAATCTTGCAAGTTTAGTCACGTTATCTAATATGTTCATAGCTGCTGAAGCCTCCGTTTGAAATCCTTCTCTTGCCTTTTGTGTCCGCCTCTTCATTATGAGACTTTCTGGGATTTTTTCTATTCGTTCTACTAGCATAACTCTGAACATATGCGTGCATAGAAGGTCTAGGATTTCAAACATCATACAAGAACATGCAAGGTTCCCATCACTACAAGAAAATTGGTCATCATTGACAACAGAATGTTGTCACAGAAAATGTAAAAGTCATCACGAATGTATTTTATTGACAACTTTTAAGTCGTCACAATGTCGTCAGTGAATCTCTGTCGGTAAAGGTACACAGTGATAACATTAAATGTCATCAATAAATGATAGTCTTTAGTGACAACATTTTTTGTCAATAATTAGTGAAAATACAGTGACGACTTTTCAACTTGTCTATGATGCCAGTACCAATGTCGTCAGTGAAACCCTTTTATAGGAAGTTGTTGGTATTGACTAGTTATTGACAACTGTTTGGAGTCGTCACTAATAGCGTCTTATTACTGACAGTTTTTGTCATCACTATATATTTTTGTTTTAGACATCCTAATTAGTGATGACTTTTTGTTGTTAGTGTAGAAATATGATTAGTGAGAATGTACTATTATATTCTCTATGAATCTTGATATAGACGATTGTCCTAGAAGTAAACAATCCAACAATTCAATTTATCAAATGAGACGAACCACGAAAAAAGCCTGCTAATTAATAGCTAAAAATATCAATTATATTAGAAAATGCCAAAATACAATGTTTACATTCAAAATAATCCTACAAATACTACAATAGAAGCAGTAGTATGCAGCCCAAACTATCCATCAAGCCAGTGTAGGTTTACAAAAGATGCTCTATGGCATCTGAAGTTAATCACACACAAGACATCGTTTCCACAATTTCCAGGGGTATATCTAGGGACTTCATTTTCCTCTCTCAAGCTACTCGAAGGGACTCAAAGCCTGGCATTACTGTAGTGACTGTTCATTCTATTCCACCTATACATGGACCAACAAGAAACAAAATTGTAACAAATCCTGTTAAGATCACGAAAAACTGGCCTCCTTCAAAAAATGCATGTCCTTCCATAAGGTCAAGGCCCAAACAACCAAAAAAGAAGCCTTCATCTACTAAGAAGACTAAGAAACCTTCTAAGATTAGAGTAAACATTGAAAGAAAGGATCCAGATTTGGTATATGATGAAGCCAAGTTTGACTTTTAACAAGTGCCACCGCCATTTTGCTCTTGTATTGGAGTTGCTAGAGCATGCTACAAATGGGGATCCAAAAGCGGGTAGTCTTCCTGCTGCAATACAAATGTATCTCAGTATCCTTTGCCAATGAGTCCTTCAAGGCCAGGTGCTCGTTTGCCTGGAAGAAAAATGAGCCATGGAGCGCATACAAAACTTCTTTACAAATTTGCAGTTGAGGGTCGCGATCTTTCTCAACCAATTGATTTGAAGAACCACTGGGCTAAACACAGAACAAACAAGTTTGTTATAATCAAATAAAAAGAATGAACAGTTTGACTGCCAATCATGCATCACCTTCCTTGTATAGCGGCAATTTTTTCTTTCTGGATACTCTTTCAGCTATAAGTATCCTAGCCACATGGCAGTAGACAGCCATGCTTTGGTTGTGTCAAATGTTCAAACATTGCCCTTTAGTTCTGTTTGTTCTTTGCTTTAGTCATGAACTGCTAGATTTCCCTTAAAAAAATCCTATGGTTTTGCCTAGCTGTACTACATAATAATTGATCAATGATTAAGGTCTAAAAGAATTGAAACTTTGGAGCTATATGCTTGTTACAATATGTGAATAATTGACAAGCCACTCCTCATGGAGCTAAGTCCAAGGTCATGAACAAATCTTCCCAATAACACTATAGTCAATTGGACTTCAACAGCCTTCGGTCTCTCATTAGTATATCATTTCTCATAATTTAAATCTTCCACAGTCAATTCAACAAAAAGATTCAGGTTTTTTCTTTTGTTATTTTCCTTTTCAAAGGCACAAGAAGATTGTTAAACTGTGAAAAGCAAAGGCATGGTCAATAAACAGTAAAAATTTGTGGGTAGCCATATTCGGTCTAAAATGTCTAACCTAACAGAACTCAGAAGATTATATAACTCCCTCAGATTAGAAAGCTATTTCATCAAGCAAAACTCAAACAAGGCGGAAACTCTTATATTTGGTTCAATCATTGGGAGCTGCCATAAACAAGGATACACAATGAACAAAAAAGTGATAACTTTCTCTCAAGCAAGCAGCAACTTAAGCTACCATAATAGGTTATACCACCAACATTGAACTAAAGGGAAAAGGACAAAAAACCAAAAATGGAATTAAAAAAGAAAAAGGATAAGAACATACATGCAAATAAAACCAGCCAATTACAAGCTAAAAGGTTCAGGGAGAAAAGGACAGAGGGAAAAAAAAACAACCAAGCACCAAAATGTTTATGCATACATTTTTAAAATCTACAAAAAAACAACTTCAAAAGAACACCAAACGAGGTATTATAGAAATGCCAAAACACAAAAGAACAGCAAAAAACCATAGCTATACAACAAGTAAACAGAACAAAGCATGAAACAAATAAAAAATACAATGCAGCTTTTGTGTAAAAATGAAAAAATCTGCTAATTCAACAATATTAGTAAAGTAAAGGTGGCTTTTGAGAACAACATAGTACTTAGCTAAATTAAAAAAATTAATCCCCTATGTGACATGTAAAACACATAAAAATCAAACCCAAGTTAAACCTACTAAACCAACTTTCTTGAGGCAATATCACAAATACATGTGCACGCATGCATTCCTTTTACAAAAGGATAAATAGAGCACAAAAATTAATTCAAAATTGACTTGTTAACAAAAATAACCCAAAATTTTCAAAGGAAAAATCTAGATATATGATTAAATTGGAAAATTAGCAACAAAAGAAAGATCACATCTCAATTTACCAGATCCAAGCAGCATAGAAGAACATGTTCCTCCTTGATCAAATTGTACAGATCCTCTAGAATCTCAGGTGCAAGCCTGTGAGCCTTGACATAGATCTTGCTGCAATACCATGAGAGTCATGAAGAATCACACTGATCTGATCACATGGTGTGTGCATTTCAATATTTCCAAAATTGCAGATGTTATTTTCCACTTTTTGGAAAGAAATCTCCAGCCAACTTGGGGAAGATCTAAACGCGACGGTGCATACCACCCATGGCGATGATAGCAGAGGTGGGATAAGTTGAACTGATGGCTTTTACCTTTGATCAACTCCTGATATGAAAGAGCAGAAAACCCTAGATTAGATACAAAGCCAAAAAAAATCAGATTAAAAAAAATCTGCAAAAGGGAATTAGAAGCAGAAGACATACAAGGAACGGAGTAGGACCTTAAGCTTCGAGAAGAAATGACTGGTTGCTTCTTGAGATTAGATAATTTGGATAAAGAGAGGTGAAAGAAAAAAAGTGTCGACGTAGAGAGTTCTGCTGCCTGAGGAAATGGTGAAGTAAGATATGTATAATGTAAATTTAGAGCTAAACTATGTCGTTTTAGCTAAAAGTTAAAATGCCCGCCCATGCTTTGAAAATTTCGCAACTTGGTGCTTCTTCTTTCCTAAATAAATTACACGCCTTCCCATACCAAAAAACAAAGAGACACACCTTCAACCTTATCAAAAGACAAACTTTAATGCTTTCTTTCTTTCTATAATTTTTGTTCTCTTTTGCTTCATCAATAATAAGTACGTCGTATAAGCTTTTTATATATTTTTTTCATTTTCATCCAATATTTCTTTTGGTTCACTCGAATTATTTTAGAGAGACGACCTTTAAGAATAATTAATCACTCAACTCATTAATTAATAATTACACGAGTTAGAATAATATTACATTTTGGAGTCTAAATCATATTTTAGTGTGGCTTACTAGAACAAGATAAACTTATTGGGGCTCAAATCATATTTTTAGGGTGTCTAAGTATAGTAAGATAAACTTATTGGCCAATGAAGTATTGGTTTAATGGCTAAAGTTGAAACCTTATGTATTAGAGGTCTTGGGTCCAAATCCCCCTACCTCCTCGGTTAAATTGTAGGGCCAGATCGGGTTAAATAACTATGGTTAATACAATTTCTTTAGATAACAATCTTGTTAGTTTAGCTCCATTTACAAGTTCGATTAGGATAGCAGTGCTAGTAGTTAAAATATATAATTTTTATGCATGGCAAACTATATAAAAGGCAAATTTTGTTGAAACCTTTGAACTGCAAAGGTGAATGCTTAAAAGAAAAGGTTTTGATGTGATTTTCTAATTATTTTTATAAATTTTTTCAATAAAAATACAATTTTTTAACATTTTAAAATTTTTTTAGAGATATATTGTACTTAATTGTTGAGACAATCCTTTCTCCTTTTCAATTTCACATGATTCTTGTTGCCAGTTGTTGAATGACTACACCAATTTATTGAAGATTCTTTAAGAATATTCCATCACAATTAAAGGAGAAAATCTTTTTCTTTAAGAATATCTTTAAGAGTAACTACACCAATTTCACATCATTCTGTTGGCCTTGTTCCTAGGTTTTGATGATAACAAAATAAAATGATGATTTGGACTAATGTTTTTATGTGAGAATTTTGTTAGAACGGGTTCTTGATTCATTGGAAAAGAAAAGAAATCAATTCAAGTTGAATTGAGAAGATGTTAACTTATCGGACACTTCTATCGGACGCACATCATTATCATCGGACGTCCGATAGAATTAAAGATGAAATCAAAGCTCTCTGGTCGCTGTCGGACGCAAAGCTATCGGACGCAGAATTATGCATCGGCCGTCCGATAAAGAACGGCAACCTATCGGACGCTTGTGTCGGACGACAAAACCCATCGGACGTCCGGCGACGTTGAGAAGAACTCCGGACGCCTCCTATCGGACGATAACATTGAATCGGACGTCCGATAGGTCCAACGGCTATTTTTCAACAGCCATATTTTTGACCGTTGGAGAGGTTCTTGAATCCATTTCTCACACTCTATAAATACCCACAAGTTCAAGAAGATTAGAAGACTTTTGCCTACATAAAATACAAGCTTACAAGTGAATATTTGGGTAGAAATCTTCTTTGTTTGTTGTATAGGTGTGGGGAAAGTTGGGTTTGTGAGGTTGCTCAAGTGAAGGTTACTCTATAGGAGGCATAAAACCTTGGTGAAGGTGAGCCTATCACTTGGAGTGGTAAAACCTTGGTGAAGGTTACCTCACTTGTAAAATAGTTCTTAGTTGGTTGGTGAGCTTTCAATTGTAGCTAGTTGAGGGTTTATTTGGAGAGTAGTAAAACTCCTTTGCTCAACCAAAGGGTGTTTGGGGTGAGGAAGGAGTGATCCTTCACTTGTACAAGTTGATTAGTGTCACCATCAATTGAAGAAGCTATTTGGTGGATTCAACTCCAAGTTTGGAAGAAGCTTGGGAGATTGATTGGTTTGAATTCCTTTTACCTTTTTGTTACATTATTCTTTGTGGTTTAAGATTGTTTATATTTATCATTATTGTGGTTGTTTGAGTACTTGTTTGCTTGAACAATTTTAGTTGAATTCTTGGGTTGCATTTCGGGACCAACACATTCCTTTAGAATATTCTATCACAATTTATAGAAGATTCTTTAAGAATATTTCAACACCAATTAAAAAGTTATTCCATCACCAATTAAAAAGTTATGTCATTTTTATTTAGTATGCACAATAAATTTCTTAGAGAATTCAACATAGAAACATTGGCTTTTAATCTAACTTTGAATAAAATAATGATTTTTGATGTTTTGATAATTTTAAATATAATTACATAGACATGATTATTTTTATTATGTTTCTACCAAAATTTTATAATGTAGTTAATTCAATCAATTGTCTACTTTAATTTTTATTTAAATTTACTAATATATTATTATTTAAAAATAATTTATTAATATATTATTAATTATTACTTCTTAACATAGTTATTAAAAAGTGTACTGGGTGGGAAACTTTTGTTACACTCAAACAATTGTTAAGTGACAATATTTGTTGTCACTAACTACTCTACAATTTCACTACCAACATGACGTAGTCAGTAAAAAGAAACAGTGACAACAAGAAAATATTGTCAAAAAAAAGAATGAGCATTACTGGCAACTCTCAGCAAGTCGTCACTGATGTAATGCGCGCTTTCCAAACTTCATGGCGCGAACTAGTTTGTGACAACAATTTAAATTCGTCACTGAAGAGTCGGCTATCATGAGTCAATTGTGACAACATAGAAGTCGCAGCTAAATGTCCTTCTTTTGTGACAACTCTGTGTTGTCACTGGGAAATGTTGTCACTAATGACCTAATTTCTTGTAGTGCATTTAGGATGGCTTGCTGGACTCTCCACCTACCATTTTGTCATGAGTGCTCAATAAAATGCAGTTTGAACCCCGTTATCAATGAAGTCAGACTTGTTATACATGCCTTGGACCTTAATAGCATCTTGGACCATTAAAAATATATTTCTAGTGTAGATTTCAGCTGCATGTTGCTCTAGTCAAGGCATATCTGAGGTTTGAAGGAGGCTTTTGTTTTCAGTCTCGACAATAAGCCTATTTTCCTCTTGCCGAATAATAGCAATCCCTAAATCAAATGCCCTCATAAACTCGTATCATTTTAGCCCTTCCTTCAAGTGGATCTTCAGAACATCATTCATCTTCTTGTATCTTTGTATGCTTCTCATCCCTACGAAGAATTGTTCTCTAAGGTTTGCACCGCCTATTTATGACGTTTTTTGTATGCCAACTTCAACCGGTTGTTGTCCTCTAAGCCAAAGTCATGAATAGATTTCTCCCATTCTTGCTCAAATTTCTAAGGAGACCAGTTGTTATACATACATGTGGAGAAACATTCCGCAAACTCTTTGGATACAATGTACTTTACATTTTCCTTTAGGTGCCAACAGCAAAGCCTATGTCTTGCCTCCGGTATGATGTTTTTGATAACTTTTTTCATAGCAAGATCCCCATCTGCTAGAGTAGAGATTGGCTTCTACCCACCATTTGGATTGAGTAGTGTTTAGAGAACCCAATCATATGCACCTTCATAATTTGCGGCTGCTGAACAACAAGCAAAAATGCATATTGAGAAATGATTATTTACTCCACACAACACCACCAAGAGCTGGTCATAATCATTTGTTTTATACACGGAGTAAAACATTAGGACATCACCAAAGCATTTGTAATCGAACAAGGATTGCAAATCTGCCCAGAAGAGTCACATCAATTTACTTTCTGAATCTGTGTGGTACCTGTAATAGAAGTCGTTATCAAACTCCTTTTTCCTTTGTAGGTATGCAATTGCATTCTCGGCATCACAATCTATTATTTCTTTTTTACGTTTCCTGCTAAATTTAGTATAGAGATCTTTTTTCTGAAAGTTAACTTTCTCATAACTGCCTGCTTGTAGTGCAAAAAACATCATAATCTGACTTGTTCATGTCTCGATTCTTCTCAGTGCATGTGCGGGTACATAGTCTGCATCAGAAATATTTCGATGCGCTCTTAGAAAGATGACTGTTGTGGGCTGTAGGGGCCATAATCTGAACTATGTCTCGGTAAAGCCCTTTGCTAAATATCTCTATCCTTCCATCATTTCCCTTCCTGGATTAGTTCTCGGAAAGTTCTACTACGTTATCAAGGTCCTCTTTCTCACGTATCTGTCATGTTACTTTCATGCTGATCTCATCCAGTCAAGGGAACCACCACACGTCCTTTACATCCAGGCCATTCATTGTAGTGCCCTGTACACCTGATTATCATCCGTAACCAACCGTACATCTCTATATTTGGTATAAATACCCCCTTATATTACTCAACTCAAGATAACTGGCCTTTAGTATATTCCATCAGCTTCCGCTTTTGGATAACTCTCTGATTTAAGCATCGGAGTGACCTCGGAAGACGAAGCCCTGACCTCTGCTTCCTTATTTGTTACTTACAGGCTTACACATCTCGGATCTCTACTGAAGAGTACCTCGGTTGAGGATTCCTGAAGTGCTATTTTACGTCTCGACAATTGGCGCCGTCTGCGGGAAACAGAGCAAAAAGTTCACTGCTCTCATTACCAAAATCATGATTAGGATCAGATCTAATAAGGATAACCAACCAATGGACCAAGATGACCATACTGAACGTAGGAGGTCTCAGCAAACCATTCTTGAGTAACCCTAACGCCCAGATGCTGAAACTATCTCTAAAATCGTTAAGTTCATTACGGCGAATATTGACGTGTTTGAATAGATAGCAAGGCACATGAGGGGGAAGAATAAAGTTGAACCCTCCTGAGATCATTCTCGAAAACACTCGTCAGGGGATGAGTTCGAAGGTGCTCGCTCGAGGAAGAAATATGAGTTGTTAAAATACCATGACCGCTCAACCTCCTCGATATCAGGAGCCCTGCAATAGAGCCCTTTTAACCGAAGGGAAAATCCAGACACTTCGGCACAGGGTCAAAGTATGAGGACTATCTGAGGGCCCTTTCATTCGCCCCTAACATCAACGAGGAACTTTTTCCTTTAAACTTTAAGTTGCCTAATGTCTCGTACTATGATGGTAAGGAAGATCCCGAAAATCACGTGTACGCATTCATCTATCATGTGTTGGGTTTTCCCCCACTTTCTACAACGAAATGCCCGAAAATGGTTTTGAAAACTAGGGCCCAATAATATTTCCTCTTTGGAACAACTGGTGGATTTATTTGTTAATCGTTTTGTCTTATCCAGGCCGATTACCAAGATTTCAGCCTATTTAATGAACATAAAACTGAAGCCGGACGAGACTCTTCGGTCCTATATGGCCCGTTTCTCAGAAGAATCCGTGCAGATCTCGGATCCCGATGAGCAGGTCAATCTTGCGGCTTTTATCCATGGGTTACAGCCCGGGGATTTTAACAACGATCTGCATCGGGATTATCCCTCAACTTTAAACGAGCTATGGAGGAGAACGGATAAGTACATATAAGGGGAAGACTCCGACGGTCTCAAGAAGGAGGGCCAAGCGGCTTTCTCGACTGGAGACAGATGGCGGGAAGTCTAGAACCCTCGAGATACCCCCTTGGCATCCTCCGGTCATCCAAGGGATCAGGCTAGTGTATTCGATAGAATCAGTAAGGGCAAACCCTCAATATTTGATCAAAACCTGACTGTCCCTTTCATAGGGACATAGGTCATGATACCAAGGACTGCAATGATCTCAAAAAGGAGATTGAAGAATTGATCAAGAGGGAATACATTCGTCGGTTTATACGGGACAATCGAGCTCAAAATCGGTGAGAAGATCGTCGCAATGATTAGCGACAGGATCACCAGAGGGATGATCGCAACCCTCAAAATGACAGGCCTCCTCCTCCCCCCAATCATCACCAAGAACCGGTCCCTTGTTCGGTGTAATTAATACCATTGCCGGAGGGTTCACAATCGGAGACAGTCAAAGGTCTCAAAAATAGTGCTTTCGACAAGCTTACACAGGGGATCTTGGCCCTGGATCTCAACTAATCGAGACCATCTCTTATGGACCCTCCAATGCCGTCCCTTCGGTTTCAAACAATCATGAGACCATCGTTATTCAGGTGGTCGCTTATAAGTATTTGGTGAAGAAAGTCTATGTTGAACGCATCTGGTAGGATTCGGAGGACAAGTGATTTACCTGGAGGGGATGATAACTCTTCTGGTGACCATAAGCACTCACTGCCGGACTCAGACAATCTCCGTTAATTTCGCTGTGGTCAAGGTTTTACTGACTAGCAATATGATATTAGGTCGGCCGACTCTTAACACTCTTCGAGCCATCATTTCGCCCTACTACCTAAGTTTTAAATTCCAAACCTCAAATGGGATCGCCAGGGTCTTTGGGGATGTAGAGGTTGTCCGGGAGTGCTATCTCGCTACATTGCGAGGAGTTTCAGAGGGGTAGATTTCGACTCCTGTTGTTCTCACCATTGAACCTCCGGGGATAACCTGGACTTGTGACTGAAAACTCCATTATATAGTTGTCCATAGATCCGGATAGACCGGAGAGGACAATGAGGGTTGGCAGGCATCTGAATCCTAAGGTCCTCAGCCGGTTAGAGCACTTATTGTAGGAGTATCGGGAAGTTTTCGCTTGGTCTATAAAAGACATGCCCGGTATTCCAACCGACCTCACCATTCACAAACTTAATGTTGATACTAAGGTCCGCCCCGTCCAACAGAAGAAGAGATACTTCGACCTAGACAGATCTGAAACCATTAAAATTGAAGTTAATAGGTTGTTAGTGGCTGGAATAATCAAGAAAATTTTCTACCCGACCTGGTTGGCTAATCCCGTGATAGTCAAGAAAAACATGGGAGGTGGAGGATGTGTGTGGATTTCACAGATCTTAATAAAGCATGTCTGAAAGACTGTTATCCACTTCCCCAAATTAATGCCTTGGTGGATTCCATAGTGGGTAACAAGGTTTTCTGCTTTCTTGACGCATTCAAAGGATATCACCAGATCGGGATGGACAAGGGGGATCAACAGAAGACGACTTTAATCACCGATCAAGGAGTGTTTTACTACGTCACTATGCCTTTCAGGCTGAAAAATACTAGAGCAACCTACTAGAGGCTGGTGAACAACATATTCGAAGAACAGATCGAGAAGAACATGAAAGCCTATGTTGTTGATCTCCTTGTTAAGAGTAGGAAACAAGAACAGTTGGTGGAAGACCTTGCTGAGATCTTTGGTGTGCTCCGAAATAGCAAGATGAGATTGAACCCCAAGAAGTGCACCTTCGGAGTCTCTTCAGAAAAATTTCTCGGTTTCATGGTCTCGAAGAGGGGGATACATGCTAACCCGGATAAGATCCAAGCCATTAGGGATATGGCTTCCCCGAAGACCCTAAAAGAAGTTCAAAAGTTGATAGGTCGGCTAGCGGCATTGCATCGATTCTTGTCCAAGTCAGCCGTCTGAAACATGCCCTTCTTTAAGGCATTGAAAAAGGCTAACCACTTCACTTGGATCGAGGAGTGTCAAAGAGCCTTCGAGGATTTGAAATAGTATTTGCAATCGCTGCCAACCTTAGCCTCCCCCACCTCGGGACAAACTTTATTTCTTTATTTATCAGCTACGTCGGAAATGATAAGTACGGTCTTGGTCAAAGATGAGTCTGGAACTCAGAAACTAGTCTATTATGTCAGCCGAGCTCTCCACAGCCTGGAGCAGAGATACACACAAATGGAAAAGCTGGTGTTATGCTTAGTGCACGCAGGTTGGAGGTTTAAGGCCTACTTTCAATCTCATTCCATTTGTATGTTGACTGACCAGCCTATTCGGCAAATAATGACTCGCCCTGAGGCCTCCAAGAGACTAACAAAATGGGCTGTAGAGCTCTGAAAGTTTGACATCGAGTACAGGCCTTGAACCGCAATCAAGGGTTAAGCCTTAGCCGACTTCATCGCCGAACTCACACCTGGCGAGAATTCTCTCCCGGACATGGATACTTCAACCTCCTGGGATTTGTATATGGACAGGTCCTCTAACTAAGATGGTAGTGAGGCACGTCTTCTTCTGATTAGTCCCGAGGGTTTCGAGTGTAGTTACGCCCTCCGATTCAGCTTCTCGGCCTCCAACAATGAAGTTGAATATGAGACCCTCATCACGGAGTTGTTACTTGCCAAGAAGTTTGGCGCCCAGAAGGTCAAGGTGTACAGTGACTCGTAGCTGGTGGTGAATCAAGTGCTCTGGGAATACGAGGCCAAAGAAGAGAATATGAAGAAATATTTAGCCAATATGGTAAGGTTGATAGAGGAGCTCGGTTCCTTCGAGATTTTGTGTGTACCGAGATCCAAGAACAAGCGAGCCAATGCCCTTTCTAAATTGGCCTCTACCTCCTATACCCCTACCTATGGAACAGTTACTGTCGAGATCCTTCGGCACCCAAGTTCGGAGTCTGATGTAGTGCTCTTAGTTGCCGAATCCTTTAATTGGATAAGCCTGTACATAGCTTACTTGTCCAGAGAAAATCTACTCTTGGATAAGACCGCAGCCAGACGTATTCGGCTACGCACAGCTCGGTATGCCCTCCACCAAGGTCTCTTGTACAGACGATCATATATGGACCCTTGGATTAAATATGTTAGTCCCGAGAATGGTCAATATATTTTTTAAGAGATTCATGAGAGTTTCTGCGGATCATATGTAGGTCCTCGAACCATATCAAAGAAGGCCCTGTACTTAGGATATTATTGGCCATCAACATAGAATGATTCACGGGCCTTGATTCGAAGCTGCTCGGCCTGCTAGGTCCACGCCCTCGAGAAGCATCTCCTGGCAGTAGATCTAGTGCTGATAACCCCCCCTGGCCATTTGAGTAATGGGGAACCGACCTCTTAGGGCCATTCTCGAGGTTACTCGGAGGATTTCTCTAGTTCATTGTGGCCCAAGTAAGTGAAAACTGAATCCCTGACCAATGTGACAGGTCGAGCTGTGTAGAAGTTCTTTTGGAAGCAGATAGTTTGCAGATTTGAGATCCCTCGAGTAGTCATCTTGGAAAACAGCAAACGGTTTGCTGAGAACCCCTTCAAAGGGTGGTGTGAAGCTCTAGGAATCAAGCAACATTTCACATCGGTAGGACATTCTCATGCTAATGGTCAGGCTGAGAATCTTAACTGAATCCTCCTTCATGGTCTGCAAAACACGTTTGGAATAGCTCCATATTTCATGGGTAGAAGAATTACCAAGTGTACTTTAGGCTTACCGAACTATTCCTAGGACAACTACGCAAGAAACTCCGTTCTCTTTAACTTATGGAGTCAAGGCAGTGGTACCCGCTGAGATTGGTGTCCTAAGTACCAGACTGCAAACCTTCTGAAGTCAATAACTCCCAAGAAAGACAATCCGAGCTAGATCTTCTAGAAGAAAGAAGAGAGATTGCGGCAATCCGCTCGACAAATTACAAGAATGCTCTATCCTATTATTACAATTTTAAGGTTCAGGAAGTGTCGTTCCATCCGGGAGACTTAGTGCTAAGAAAGAATTTGGTTAGCAGAACTCTCAGACAGGGAAAATTGGACCCAAAATGGGAGGGATCTTATCGAGTCATTGAAGCCCATTTAAGAGGGTACTGCAAATTGGCTTACCAAAATAGTTCTCTAGTTCCACGTACTTGGCATTTTTCAAATCTTAAAAGATTTCATTTCTAATCGATGTATCATAATATGATGTATTTGCAATTGTTAGAGTAGTTTGGTTGGAAGATAACTGACGAAGTATTCGAAAATACAATTCTGTTAACATCGGTTATGTACTCCTCGGAATTGATACTTTGTTTATTTTGTGAAATTTCAGCTTCGTTTTTTGCTTAATTGATTCGGTTGTACATTTCGGCACTTTTTACTTAAGTTTTCTTCAAGTGTTATACAACATTAGAAACAAACTTGGGCGGCATGAGGACATACATCAGAATCCGAAGACATTGCATTCTCCCATTTGAGAAATAAATATCTGAAGTGGTTAAAATTGGCCGAAGATCTTAAAATCAGCAAAAATAAAAAAGAAATTGAAATTCAAAATTTAAACAAGTTCGGAATGTAGAGGAGTTCGGAGTACAAAAGTTCAAAATTCATGAAAAATATTACAAGGCTCAAAGGCCGAGGACCCTAACTACCTAACTCAGTCCTCCATGGTGTGAACTTTTGTAGAAACCTCCTGACCAGAGATCTCGGAAGCCTGTTGGGCTCCTGCCTGGTCGGTGGTCTGCTTGGCTTCTTCCTCAGTGTCGACCTCTCTGCCTTCAGCCTCCCCAGCAGCTTCCAGCGCAACTCTTTTCTAGGCCTTAGCGGCTTCATTTTTTACTTTCCTCTTGGCATAGAAAGCCTCCGAGATGGCAACGAGGTTCTCCTCAGCTTTAAACTCTTAGAGGCATAGCTCATTGAGCTCTTCAATGTCCGAGTTATAGCACTTGTTCTCCTCCAGCTTCATCTCCTCCTCTAGTTTGGGGTGGAATTCCTTCACCTTTTGCAACCCTTTAGTGTACCTGAACCTGTAGTTCAGTCGAGACAACTCTATGATGTTGTCCTTGAACTCCTTAGAGTTCCGGTACTCACCAATAGCTGTCATTTGGATAAATACCACTTCGTTTTGGAGTCTCTCCTCTGTCTCGGCTGCTCTTTTCTCAGCCTCACGAAGGCCCATTTTTAGGGACTCGACCCTGATGGCCATCTCTTTAAGATTGTGCTCGGCCACCTGCCGAGCCTTGTCCGTCTTGTTGGCTCTATCCTCGGCCAGCTTCCTTTCCATCTTTTTGTTCTGCCCCTCTCAGAATAAGGTGGTATATCGATACACCATATTGGCAGTAAAGATATCAGCCTACAAAAGAAGATAGTGAAATAAGATTCGATTTTTAAGGAGGAAAAAACAAAGGCAATAGGAGAAGAGATAATCTTACCACAACCCTGCAGCTTAGATAATTCTCGAGCAACTTCTCAAGGGGGAGACTTCAGGAGAACTCGATGTCTTAGGGAAGGATCGACCTAAGAGCTATTTCTCGAGCTATATCGGGATACATCGCCTGGTCGTTCAGGCGAATCTACCAATCTAGGCAGAAGTGGTTGGGGGCATGTGTAGTAGAACCTCGAGATATATGCACCGGTGGGATGTTGTAACCATCCCACACTGAAGCAGGAATCGGCAATGATGCTATCCTGGAGGGCACCATTAGCCCTTTGCCCCTTCTGTGACCCGAGGCGGGACTCCGATAACTAGGGAAGATGGTCAAGGAATGATGGCGCTGGATGCTCTTGTACGAGGAGGGGGAGGTGGAGGAACAGTAATGGAGATCTTCGAACTGATCATTGAAAACCTCGGGGTGGCTGAAGTGGAGGTCTTCATTACTTTGGTGGGGCACTTTGGAAGAGCTCTCTCCTCCTCTCTTCTTATTCTTTGCACTTTCTCCTCCTGAGTCCACCAGGTCGGACATTGAATTCACTGCACAAAGAAACTATCATTAGTTAGTGAACAAGAAGAAAAATAAAATCAATAAGAAAGAGGATTGTAGTATCGTTCTAGCCGAGAGCTATAAAAGGATTCTTTTTCTCCTCTTCAGTCAGGATGGCCTAACTAAGGCCAGCATCTACTAGTGGGGCATCGAGAATATTATAACTGTACATAACGAGTCTCGAGTCGTTCACCGTGGTGAACTCCCTCTCCAAAAAGCCTGTGGGATTCAAGCTCGTATCCTTAGCGACCATCCTCCACCAAAAGCCTCGAGGAAAGTATGAGTTTAGTACGTAGAAGAACATGTTCTTCCAGTCATGGATAGACGTCGGGGCATTCACCACGAGGGCTCAGGTGTTGTACCTTGTTCCAAAGTAATACCACCCTAACTCTTTCCCTGTTCTCTTCAAGACATAGAGCTTCTTGAAGAAGGTAACCGATGGCTCCACATTAAGGTGTTGACATAGGATCTGGAACGAGTTGGGAACGAGTTGAGTAATCCGAAATTCCCAGAAGACCAGAATGCCTCGTAGGAAATCGATTAGGGGTAGACAAAGCCCAGCCTTAATCTGTTCAAAGTACAAGGCTACCTGGTCAGGTGGTGGTTTATATGCTGTCTGATTCCTTCTCAACCTTGTCAAACCTACACCCTGCATCCAGTGAAAATTCTCCATTGCTCGCTTCATTCTCGTGTGACTCAGTCGAGGTCAGAACTCAAGAATCCTACCAAAGTCGTAATCGTCTAAATTAATCAGTTCAGCAGGGCTGGGATCTGGCTCCTCAGGTTCCTCCAGAGCACCTGAGGTCCTCACTTCCTCTCCAGACTCCTCGTTGAGCATGTATACGTCGCCTCCTGAACCTTCTGACTCCTCCAATTTCTCGGCCACATCCTCGGGTGTTCCTCTGCCTTTCGAGATTTGCTCTTCAGGGTCATCAATGACTACCACATCGGCTTCAATTCAAGCCTTAGCCTTTTGGATTTTCTCCCCACTCTCTGTTTCCATCTTTTCCAAAATACTGGAGGAAGTACTAGAACTTTCCTCCTCGGAAGACTGGCTTGTACTTTCATCTACCTCCTCTGTATTCTCCTCGGATATTACATTCCTAGGGGACTCGCCATGTACTTTGAATTCCTTATCCATACCTAGTAGAAGAAGGATGCTTACTCTTTTGATTGTGTGGGGGAAGATTGAATGATCATCGAAAAGAAGACTTCGGCTATATGAGAGCTAGCTGGAACACTTTTGGTTTGGCAAAGTGAAAATGATGGGTCTTCTCCTATTTATACTTGAAGGATGAAGAGGCATGACGCTTCGAAAAGAGTGCGTCGTTTCAAATTTTGAAAAAATTAACTCCCGCCTCTTCAGATGTCCTGCCACATCAAGGCCTACTTTCCCAGCTATCCCGTCATGTCATCGTACTTCCTCAATTGCCATGCTCAGGAATCGTACCATCATCCTTATTAAGTACCTAGGAGCCCATCTCTTGGTATAGAGATGAGCTCAGCAGAACTCACCAGATACATGTAGTTCTCCCGAGATTGGGAGACAAGTGTAGGGGCCATTACCCGAACTATGTCTCGGTAAAGGTCTCAGCTAAATATCTCTATCCTTCCATCATTTCCCTTCTGGATTAGTCCTCGGAAAGCTCTACTATGTTACCAATGCCCTCTTTCTCACGTATCCGTCATGTTGCTTTCATACTGATCTCATCCAATCAAGGAGACCACCACACGTCCTTTACATTCAGGCCACTCATTGTGGTCCCCTGTACATCTGGTTATCATTCGTAACCAACTGTACATCTCTATATTTCGTATAAATACCCCCTTACATCACTCAACTCAAGGTAACTGGCTTTTAGTATATTCCATCAGCTTCCTCTTTTGAATAACTCTCTGACTTAAGTATCGGAGTGACCCCGAAGGATGAAGCCCCGACCTCTGCTTCCTTATTTGTTACTTACAAGCTTACACATCCTGGATCTCTACCGAAGAGTATCTCGGTTGAGGATTCCTGAAGTGCTATTTTACACCTCGACACGGGCATTGCCAATAGATGATTGTGCTCCCTTGAAAATGCAGTGACTATAAATTTCCGCTTCGAAAACTAGGGTATTTGATCAGCATTATTTGTCCGAATCAAAAGAGGGTTGGGTATCCACTTATATATACGGCGGGTGGTTAAAACCTGCGGGTACTCGAACTGCTCGTATATATTTATATTTATATTTATATTTTTTATATACATATACAAAATATTATTTTTAGAGCTGATTAAGTAATTTTATTGAACAATTTATATGCCAAGTATGAGCATCTATTATTTATTTACAAGATTCATTTGTAGAGGTCATGATGTCATTTCTTTTAGAAAATTTTTTAATTAATATAGAATATGTATAAAAAAGGGTCTTGTTTATAACAATTTTCATTTGCTTTTGAATTCATTTATTTTTCTTCTTATTGTTTTCTCTTTGCATGTTTATTTTTCAACATGAAACTTTTTTTTTGTGTAAATTTATATTGAATGTTAGACAAATATGTAAAATATAAACATAAACAAGGACAAATTATTTTAAAAAAATTAAATGATGAAAGGGGCAGGGCGGATATCCACCAACCTGATCCACTTTTAGCGGTACTCGATAATCGGGTATCTATTAATACGTGGGACGGGTAAGGGTCAAGAAATAACTGACCCATAAAAGCAGGTTGGGTCAACCAAATGTCTCATAAGATGGGTACTCGATCCATGCCCACCCCTGCAGACTCAATTTTCCATTTTTTTTCACCTTTCCTCACGTTCACCTTCCCTGCAACACAATCATTTTCTATAACGTGTCTTTCCATCATCATAATATTTTCGATCACTTCTTCTTATGCCAAATCCCATTGCTTTAGCATACACCAAATAGAGTAGCTCTGCATCTTCTAATGTGTCAAATGTCATACTTATCACTTGATTATAGTCCAGGTCATCTACGCATTCAGCTACATGATTATTGGACATCACATTTCTTGCATTGCTCATCCTTCTTCCGAGCCTAGCATCTCCTTTCTTTGTGATTCTTCATCTTCATACTGATTCAAGGATGTTCCATGGCTACTCATTTTTTCCTCCCTCGTTTGCTCTATTATCATTGTTTAGATGCTTAGGAAATTTGTAATAAAGACAATGCAACTTTTAAGAGTTTTGCCTTCAACATTTTTTTTTTTTTTTTGCTTTTCATAACTTTAGTTTTCCTTCAATATTTCTCAACCACCACAATCTATTGTTGCATATATTTTAATTCCATGAATGACTTCCGACTAAATTATATCTAGTGCTCTACACATATAAATTCATTCCATAATTATCTTTAAAATATTATGTTAAATAGTGCCCTTTAAATTGATACATGAACATATACAATAATTTGTTGCCTTATTCCTTGCTTCTTCCCATTTTAATTTTTCCATTTACCTCAGCCTTTCTTCTCCCGTAAATAATAAGTGAACTCATTTGACTTTACCTCCATTTTCTTTCACGTACTATTTTCCTTTAAATCTTAATGTACTTAATCAACTTCTTAGTTTCCTACTAGTTCAAAATTTTAATTTTAAAAAAGGGTAATCCAATTTCCAGGCCTACCAGTCTAGTGTAGTACATTTGGATGATTCTCTTTGACTAATTATTTTTTCCTTCCTACGGTATGCCTTTAATTATTTGTTTATTTCTAAACCACTATAAATATGTACCATTTCAAGGGACAAATATGCTGTCAAAAACTAAATTATTCACTCACTTAGATCTTCACAACATGCCACATACAAATCTCAAAATAAAAAAGAGCAAGTGGCACCAAATGTCACTAAACTATACACTTGTACTACTATTGATCACTAAACTTTTTTCTTAGTCGAAAATGTTGCCAAACTAACTAAATTATATGTTTTGGATCATTCCGTCTCATTCGATCGTCAAGAGAAATAGAATGGCTATCACTTGATCTTTACATATAGGGTTTGAAGGGCAAAATTGTCTAAAAATTTTAAGCACATAAAAAAAGGTACAATGGTCAACCCTTAAGTTCAGCATCTAAAATTCCTCTCAACTTTAATTGAGTGAAAAAAGAAAAAACTTCTCCACTTCTCTAGTGAAACCAAAATCAAACTAAACATAAAATCTGAAGGTTCGAGTGAAAGATTAAAGATGCGGTTCATCAATCAAGCAAGCAGTTGGTTGATTTCCTTCTCTAAGCAGAGATAAAGAGTACTTAGCATAAAGATGCATCAACTTTGTCTTTCTTCGATAGTCTTGCAGCAAAATTCAAAGGCAAAGTAGGCAAGTTGAAGACTCCTTAAAATCTACCTATACAGTGAAGATGCTCTTACTTGTTTATTGCTAAGTCCTCTATTGTTGCCCACATTCCATCTCCCACTCACTCCCTCCTGAACAAGAAATAATTAGTATGGACATTATATCAAACACTTGATGTAATATGAAAAATTGGTCCCAATTACTAAACTAATAAGGATTCCCATATGGATTAAGCTTTTATACAATCAGATGATGTTATACTTCCAAATCATTTAGCATTGATCTTGATGTCGAGCAATGAATTTGGAAGCCTATTTTGATTCCCAAGTCTCTAGAACTTTTTTTCCTATAATATGAGCAATCTTGGCATCTTTTGGACCTGGCTCGGGAATTCCTCATGAATTGGGTTTCTACAAAGGGATGTTGAAACTATGATTGAATTAGCCTGCTTTCCCTTTCTCTAGGTGCATATTAGAATCGATGAAGAAATTTATTTCATTAATCTGACTTTATTTCTCAAATTCTTCAAAATGATTTTCATCCCATACCAGCAAGTCAAAGTTAGGTTCCTACGCCTTGCCACTCATGAAGCTCAAAGCATACCTTACAAAGTAGAGATTAAAATAGTTGGTAAAACCCTCATGAGATTTGGGCTTGATAGAAGCCTTAGGGTTTAGATTGATAAATGCTTTGGAATTACCTGTAATGTTTAAGCCGTCTATGAAGACAATCTTCAACCAAAAGCTGTTCTGACAATTTTGCCCCTCGTATAGTATGTTTGCAAGTCATATGACGGTCATTCTATTTCTCTTGACGGTTGAAATAGACGAATGATCCCAAACATATCATTTAGTTAGTTTGGTGACATTTTTGACTAATAAATTAGTTTAGTGACCAACAGTAGTATAAGTGTATAATTTGGTGACATTTGCCACCATTTGCTCAACAAAACATAAACCATTTTTATCCATAGTAAAAATAAAAAAACATGCCACATACAAATCAAAAAACGTTGTTTCTCCGATATTCTCTTTAAGAGATTTCCATCAATTGCACAACTTTGCAAAAATATGTGACATTTATATTTAATTTTCATGCTATCATCCATGTACACACATATTATATTTATAATAATTTACATTAGGATAAGATCATTACCTATTACTTGAGGGGCCTTCCTTTTATATCATCCCACTTCCACTTCCTCTTTTTTTTTTTTTTTTTTTGCTAAATCTCTTTCTCTGCTTCTCAATGTCATCTTAACGACCTATGCCAGATTTTATATGTGCTATTTTATGTTATTGTTTAAGCACCTTGATAAATTGTTCTTTCTTTTTCCAATTTTCATTTCATTTCATTTCATTTCTAGTTGCGGGTTGTTGCCAACAATAAATATGCCCATTTATTTTTCACAACAAATCACTAACCAGACATAGTTTTGGCATTTACGCTGATCCCGTCCGAGGTTTACAATTGGCAGGATAGCGTTGGACAATTTAAGGTTCCATCACGTCACTTCAATTGAAATGCATTCACTTTTTTCACTTTTCTGTTTGGCGCCTTTTTATTTTCATGGCCTACTTGGCGCCAAATCAGATGGTACTTTGTATTTTTTAATTTTCAATGGGTCCCACAATAGATAAATTTACCGGTAATATGTTCCTGTCTTCATCTAGTTGCTTTGTTTGTCCTATTTGGCCACATTGACCCACAGTTATTGACTTGTCTTCCATTCATTGGTTGTCTACCGAGAAGAAAAGTTCCTTTCTCCGTTTGAGAATTATACATATACCGCCACAGAGGGTTGCACTTTAGGACCCTTTAACCAGTACTTGACAATCTGTCGGTCAAGAATTCACCAACAAGGACAAAAGAGCTACTTTGCTAACTTCTGTGCCACCACGTACATTTAGCTCTTTTAGCAGTACTATCACATCCTTAGTCGAGGGATCTTAGTTCAACAATTAATCTTCCAATTGTGTTGTTTGTATCTATGATAGCTTGCACATCTCTGGCGTCAAATGAAATCCTTTTGGGAGATTACTAGAATATAATCGAATTCCATGTCTTTCTTCATTTCTCAAACCTTTGCATGACAATTTTTATTTTTATGTTTGAAACCTTAACGAAGAACGAATTTTTAATATGTTGTATAAAGCAAAATTATGTAAAATTCATGATACCAAACAACAAAAAAAGGAGTTGTAGTGGTTAACAGATATAAGTAATGTATTTACGTGTTTTCCAATTTATTTGCAACCATTATGTCATTTAAATTTAGAATATATCAGCTCCTAATATAGGGGATTCTACACTATATTTTGGGTACCCGTGAGTATCAATTCACCCTTTTCTTTTATAAAACAAAAGTCAATAATATTAATAAACTAGTTGGAAATCATCTAGTACGATTTGCTTGATAGAAAAATTATACTAATGACAGAAAACACATGTCACATATATATTGTATCTAAAAAATCAATAGATTTAACAAAACTACAAAATATAAAATAGTACACTGCCATTAGATCTGTCCAATTACAACTCCATAAATATCTATGCATGTCTATGTCTATTCTCTCAAATTTGCTATCCAACTGGTTGAAGTTCAAAGCTGATATTGAGATTTGGTGAGAAGATCCCAAAAATTCCAAATCTAGCATACATATATGAAAAAACCCTGAGATTTGAGAAAATGATAGCAAAAAACTAAATAAAACTCCCACTATGATAGTTTCAGAGAGACAAAAACTCTCATTAGTAAACACTCGGAAAGAGACAACTCTCATTATAATACTTTAGAAGAGACTTTATTAAATAAAAATCAAAAAGAGTGGAAGAGGAAGGGAGACCTCGGTTTGAAGCCAAAATCTCCCTCCTATGGAGAAAGGACTGTAGAGAAAAAGTTGAAAGTAAAATGTAGAGAGAATGAATAAATAATATCTAGTGTTTTTCATGCGATTCAGTTTTATCGACAAAAATAAGTGTTTGCTCCATTTTGCTCCATTTCTAAGTTTGGCCAAACGATAAAAGTATGTTACTTGAATTTGGCATGATAACTTTTTTTTTTTTAAGTATAAGTGGAGAGTCTCGAATTTAGTATCAATTCGATGTTAAATATATAAAAAATGATATCAACCCTAATACGTACCTTTGTCAGGATCCACTAAGAGGCTATCACACACATCTGTTTTCCATTTCTTCTTGGGACCGTTAGCGTAGCAATAAATATAAATTGACATCGAAACTATCTAGAACTCAAATTGCTGATACAGCATTGCCAAGAGATACCTGTCAGCAGAGGCTAGGCCTTTTTTTTTTTTTCGGTGGTAACCTACCTGTCATCATAGGTGGTGCTAACATCAGTGAAATAAATCATTCCTGTTCGCTGGTCCATTTTTAGGCATAAAACCACTTGAAGTCAACTCCTTCGGCACTATTTGGAAGTTGGATGCCCAGCTCCTCCATCAAGATCAACCATACCAAGACCATAATAGCCATCAGCTATGTAAAGATTGCCTGTAGCATGGTTGAATCCCAAGTCATATGCCCTCCCACACAAGGGTTTTAAGTGTGGTTTGGTCACAGCGTCATTATATACTCCTGCAGATTTCGTTACTCCTAAAGGAAAAAAATTGAAACATTTGAATTTATTCAATTAGCTCAATGTGCGTAAATATCTCGCAAAAAAAATGGGAATGATCTGTCATACTTTACAATTATCTTGTCATCAAGGAAGAACTAATGGGAATGTTCACAATATATATCCTAATAAACTTTTGAGTACTGTTTTATGTGGACTTGAATACATGAATACGCATTTTATTGGCATTTGGGCTCTAGAAATCATGCAAAAGCGATTGACAAATGACTTTAGAAATACCTGACACCCCCAAGGTTCTATGTAGTCCCAATCAAGTTGCTGATTTGACTTATTCATAAATGTTGAGTCAATATTCGTTAAAGTTATCTTAACAAATCGAATAGCTCCTTACATGTTGAAAGCAATAATTACAGTAATAGACATGTATTTTTTTTCCTTTAAATAAAAATCATAATCCATTAACTTAACACAATTATACTTTAGGTATAATAAAGAATAAGTCAAAATATTTAACCAAAACCAACTATTTGTTTGTTATAAAATTGTGATTTATGTGTTGAAAGTACATCTGCCATCTCAGCATTCTGTAAATTTAATCTTCCTAGCCCAGGTGCATTTGGTTTTGCCCAAGTAGTATCCGCCAAAAGATAAGGTTCTAACTTCCGCCCCCGGTCGTTACTCAAATCTACATATAATTAAAAACCACATCGTTTGACTCATACATGTTGCCATGTTTCTACTAAGTGCTCCTCACGTATCCCCCATTAGAGCATGCAGATCCCTTCAAGTGGGAATGTATATATAGTCATAAACAACTAAAGATACTACAAGCACATTTTTGCATACATAATTCACAATTTTCTCCAAAATTCTGCAATCTAAGATATAAGAATTGAGGTCTTGGAATTGAGGAAACATGAAGTTGTGCTTCTACTTTGTTTTTGCCCTTTTATTACTTGCTCATGTATTCATAGTAGTCTCAGGTAACCCTTTGACGCTACCAACTTTAAAAACTACCAAATTACACAAGATTAGACCACGGAAAATCCCAAAAATCATATCTCCTGCAGATTTCTTGTCCACCACCTACTATATTAACTCTTGTCCAAACCTTGAGGGCATCATCCAGCAAAAAGTGAATGATTGGATCATAAAGGATTACACGATTGCAGCGAGCATCATCCGCTTACATTTCCACGACTGTGCTGTTAGGGTACTTTCAATAATCATATTTTTCCTCTTCTCATCAACGTTAATCATGTTTGATTGTTGGAGAAATGTTGTATGTCACTCTGCAATTTCAAGTAAGATGATTTACTTTTCTTGATTAGAATTCTCCAAGTAATATCTATATTTTTGGATTTATTTACTTCATACAAGCAAACTCTGCTTTATGCATCTTAAACACCTTTAAGTACATGAATTTGCATGTATAATATCATCATGCGTTAAATCAAAATGACAACTAGGTTAGTGTTTATATTTTCCTCGACCTGTCTTTTAATAGTAGATTAATGACAAATTATTTTAAATTTTTTTCACAAAAAAGAACACCATTTCTCATAATACTGTCTCTACGGAAACTTAGATATGATTAAAGTAGAAAATTCTAGTTTGTTATAGGCATATCTATTCCGTTCTATACATACAACAACATTGGGAAAATTCTTGTAGAGTCTTTTAAATTTTCTTGTTAGAAAATACAAGTTTTACGCTTTTAGCACTCAATCTTTGAAAACATTGCATTCTTTCATGTTTTTAAGTGCGAACTTTCTTCTCAGAGAGCCAATTTTCTGCATCTGATTATGATCACCACTGTGGTCTAAAAGACATATAGATTAAACCATCATACTATTTTGCGTTGCAGGGATGCGATGCTTCAATCTTGCTGAACCATGCAGGAAGTGAAAGAGCAGCTGAGGCAAGCAAGACACTAAGAGGATTCGAATTAATCAACGAGATCAAAGCCGAGGTTGAGAGTAGGTGCCCAAGAACAGTCTCCTGTGCAGACATTCTCACAGCAGCAGCAAGGGATGCAACAGTCATTGCAGGAGGTCCCTTCTGGGAAGTACCATTTGGTCGAAAAGACGGCCGAATTTCGCTCGCAAAAGAAGCAAACATGGTTCCAAATGGGCACGAAAATGTTACCACCCTAATTGACTTCTTCCAAGAAAGAGGCCTGAATATTGTTGATTTAGTCAGTCTTTCGGGATCACACACTATTGGAAGAAGCACTTGCTTTTCGATCCAACAAAGGCTGAATAACTTCAGAGGAACTGGCAAGCCTGATCCCTCAATGGATGTTGGATATCTGAATTTCTTGAAGAAACAATGTAGTCGTGACACGAATTTTGTTAATCTCGATGCGACAACTCCAAGAACTTTTGATGAAGTTTACTACAAAAATGTGCAAACAAAGAAGGGATTATTACAAACTGATCAGCTACTTTACTCGGATGCAAGAACTGCACCTCTTGTGGCGGCATTGGCATCTCAACCGCAGCTCTTCATTAGCCAATTTGCGGTCTCCATGGTGAATCTTGGAAATGTCCAAGTTCTTACGGGCACTGAGAATGGTGAAATAAGGCATAACTGCAACTATGTCAATCCTTGATTAGATGGAGCAATGGATATAGTCTCCATTTGTGTTTTTCTTTCGTCGGATTTACGCCTTTGTCTCGCATTTGAATTGGTTTATTTGTATCAACGATGTTTGATTTTGCCAAATTGCTTTTCTATTCACTAACCTAGCGCAATAGTTCCATCTTTGACCGCTCACTGTTTAATTTGGCCAATACAGTCGCTTGTCTACTTAAACTTCACTAATTGGCACACTAATTGTTTAACATCGTTTTTAGGGGAAGATCTTAATTAGTCAAAATGGGTGCTTGTGAATTCTACAGCTCGTAATGTATATAGATGGATTGATCTACAGGTAGACCGTCTTATTATCAAGTAGACTATATATATGCTTGACACGATGGCAGAAGCGATTTAGATAGATTAATTACATGAAAAAATCCAAATAAGCAAAACAATAGTGAATCACATTCATTCCTCAAAGATAACAGGATTCAAAGCAGGTTCATTAAGAACCGTCAATTGATTACATTCAAGAACAAGAATAAATCTAAACATAATAATAATAGAGATTGAAAAATGTACCAAAAGTTTGATAAGATAACCTTAAGTACGTCCCTATAGACTAGAAGTTCTAAACCAACAACGAAACAAGATAACAATTGAAAAAAAAAAAAATAAAGTAAACAAAGACGGAAAATCCCTATAAAGTCCGGGGCTACAACCCGCGCCCGATGCTGCCCGAAAGTATTTTGTCAACGTGTTCCACATCAATGCTCATTTGATTGCATGTTCGATCACGAAAGTAATTGGATAAATTATCTCTGCATCATCAAACCAGTTTTATCTGTAGAATGTTGAATGAATACAACAGCAGTTTTTATGTGCTGAAAAAAAAGTTAAAAAAAAAAAGTCCGTGGTATCCATCGTATTTCTGAATGCAGAATTCACGTGGGTTAACAAAATGCCAAGATTGCATGTACATCAAACCAATAGATTGCTTCTAAACATTATTCTCCTAATTTTGGACGTAAATGAACACCAAGACATGAATTTATTAGGCTAATTTAGCCGCCAAAAATTTGGCGGACTGCGATTTATAGTAATACCATTTCATGATTATACAGGCCATGAATTTGATTGAAAACGTTATTAAAAATATACATATATATAATAAAGCATTAGAAACAGTCATGACACGTTTCAGGTAAAGACAAGACCCCTACCAATCATCCTATCTCTGTAGCCACATTCATTTTTCACTTTGCTTCGTCGGACAAGTGGTGCCCCATACAAAAAGAATATCTTGCAAAGAAATCATTACCTTGAACAAAATCAAAACGTTGCTAGTCGATATAAATAGAAGCCACCCAAATGACGCTAAACCACAATAATGCATATCCAAACACCCTCAATGTAATTCCACCTTTCTTTAGGCCATTATTGTTCACTTTGATTTTGTTTAAAAAGAGTTTCACAAACAAAGTTATTCATGGACGGAACATCAGAAAATGGCCACTCCCTTAGCATACCACTCCTGGATGGAGCTAATGAATCCAATGAATTGAAGCCTGAAGGACATATTTCCAATTTAGGCTGTACATCATTTTGGAAAACATGCTTCCATGGCCTCAATGCTTTGTCAGGTGTTGGGATACTCTCAGACCCATATGCACTATCATCGGGTGGATGGTTAAGCTTATTCCTCCTCTTTATCATTGCATGCTCAAGCCTGTACACTGGCTTCTTGATTCAAAGATGTATGGATTTGGAATCCGGCATAAGGACTTTTCCGGATATCGGGCAACGGGCATTCGGGGTAAAAGGAAGAACGCTTGTATCAATCACAACGAATGCTGAACTTTATTTGGTGGCTACTGGTTTCTTGATTGTTGAAGGAGATAATTTGTCAATCTTATTACCAGATGTTGGATTTGTAATAGGTGGTTTTAGTATTAGTGCAAGACAAATTTTTGTTATCATGGTTCGACTTATAATACTTCCCACGGTTTGGCTGCATGATATGAGCATTCTTTCATATGTATCAGCTACTGGAGTTGTGGCTTCAGTTGTACTTCTTTGCTCAATTTTGTGGACTGGTGCATTTGATGGGATTGGATTTCGTGAAAAGGGAAGGTTGGTAGGTTGGAGTGGACTCCCAACTGCTGCTAGTCTTTATGCCTTTTGTTATTGCTCTCACCCGGTTTTTCCAACCCTGTATGCTTCCATGAGAAATCAGAGACAATTCCCAAAGGTAATGATGAATTCTTTTAATTGATATTCTAATTTCATTTAAATTGGGCAATGTTTAAAAAAATAATACTATAATACATCTTGATTCTTGATATCTGCAATTACGTATGTCAATGGATCAAATTTTATCCAAATCCAATCCAAACCCAGACTTTGTAAGCAAATTATAGGTTTGGATAAGGTCTAATATTCTATAATCTATATCAAAATTCAGATCCAAACTAGACCATACCTAAACCCCTGTGTGTGTATGTAAATTTATTTTATAAAATAACCTACATTAATTGGATGTGGATCTACATGAAATTTTAAAAATAAATAGAACAGTTGATAATAGTTCTTTCTTTTAGTTGATAATATTACACTCAACTTCCTGAATGTTAATTTTGTTATTTGAAAACAAAATTTGGATGGTATTTATGTTGTTTTTGAGCTCTATATATTTTAAAATATTTTTGTTTTAGTTCTCCACCATATGTTCAGAAAAATACCCCCATGTACACATTGGATATCCAAATCCATAAGGGTTCGACACTAGATTTACTTTTTTGGACCCATAAGAGTACGGATCCAGATCTGGATTTAACTAAATTTAATGAGTCTAAATCTAGATCAAAAGAATTCAATCTAGATCATATCCATTGAAATGCCTATATGCAATATAGAAAAAAGGTTGAAAAAACTTTTTTAAAGGAAATTTTGGAAGAAACTTTCCAATAATATTAAGTTGATGACACTCTGCTTTTAATTTTTTTTACTCCAAACTTCTATTAATTCGACCCCTCTCTAGAGCAGAATATTGACTGTTTTAACTCTAAAAACAAATGAATGCACTTGAGTAATACGTGCTACTTTTGAGAAGCTAATAACTCATGCTTATCCTAGTCTAGTACTTTGAATATTTATAAGTGGCATTAGTCGTTTAACTCATATTTTTTCGATAAATATTTTCCCTGAAACTTTTTTTTTTTTTGGGGTGCAGGTGTTGCTTCTTTGCTTTTTCTTCTGCACCCTTACCTATGCATTCATGGCAATTTTGGGGTACCTAATGTTTGGTTCAAAAGTTCGTTCTCAAATAACCTTAGACCTTCCAACCAATAAAATTAGCTCAAAAGTAGCCATATACACCACACTTGTCAATCCCATAGCCAAATATGCATTGATGGTTACACCAATTGTGGATGCTATTGAAAACAGACTCCTCTCTGTTAACAAGAAAAGATCAGTTAGCCTACTCATCAGAACGTGCATAGTCTTCAGCACTGTCATTCTTGCTGTGGCCATACCATTTTTCGGGCATCTAATGTCACTTGTGGGAGCATTTCTGAGCATAACAGCCTCTCTCATACTACCATGCTTGTGCTTCTTGAAGATTTCTGGCATTTACCAGCGATTTAATTTGGAGTTGTTGATCATAACTGGCATTGTTTTGATGGGTACAGCAATCATGATAACTGGAACCTACACATCTTTGTTGGAGATAATGAAAACTTTGCAAGGTAAATTAGCATTGAGACAAAATATTCTATAGTCTATGCTTTAGTATTGCTATACTAAGCAAAATATCACACTAGACTCTAAAGCGAACAGTATGGATTCTAGGATAAATTTCATTTGCGGAAGAGAGAGAATGATAGGGATTGATTATGAAGTGGGGCATCTCTCTCTTTATTTTTATTACTTAATTGGCTTAGTAATATATAGGGTAAAAAACATTCGCGGCCACTAAACTAATGCTCGCATCGCCTTTTGACCACTAAACAATTTTTTGGATTAAATCAGTCATCGATCTAACTAATTAGTCAACCCGTGACCATTTAGACGATTTTTTGTCTTAATCCAGCAAATTAGTAGAACACGCGCGATTTACACTTTACATTTATATCCCTATCTCCTTGTAACTCTTTCAAACTATTATTCAAATCACTTCTTATTTAGTTTCATATCTCCTTGTAACTCTTTCAAGAGTATGGTGGATGAATTCACCCTTACATTTTGGACACGTGAAGCGCACGTGTTCTACTAATTTGTTATATTAAGACCAAAAATCGTCTAAATGACCATCGGTTGACTAATTAGTTAGATCGGTGACTGATTTAAATCAAAAAATTGTTTAGTGGTCAAAAGGTGGTCAAAAGGTGACGCGAGCAATAGTTTAGTGGCCGCCAATGTTTTTTACCCTAATATATATCCTATTCTGTACTTGATTTTGACCGGGGTAATATCAATTTGCCCTTTCTCAATATTGGGCCTCTCACAATTTGCCTAAGAATGTACATCGGTAACAATTTCTAGAATCTGAAGTTCTAGTAGAAAGCACTATGTTGGCCCAATTTTGTTTAGCAGTTACCCGGTAATTGGTTACCTTTGGGCTCATAATTGGGCCCTGATCACAAGGGCTTAAACCTATGTCAGATATCTATCATGTTCATCAGTTCATGGTCATGCGGTATATATATCCTTTTTTTTTTTCCAATTTTGTTTCCACTACACTAACTAATTTTTAGATTTTACTAGAAAAAGAGGTTAGACAAGATAACCAAAGCCTATGACTCCCTCCTTCCTGTAAACATAGCCCTATTTTCAATTTATTACTTTTACGCAGATTAAGAAGATTAAGTTAATATAATTAAAGTAATAATCCTTTGCTTAGTACTTCTCTCATATACCTCTCAATTGATATTAGGTTTAGTGTTGTATTTATCATTCTTATTCGAATACTTGAAGAATGAAGTAAATATTTGTTGATAAGATACATGTGCATACTAGTAAATTGATAAACTAACTATTTTAAAAAAAATAAAATAAAATAGACCTATAACTTGAAACAGATAAAAAAGCAAAGTGAACCTACCCTCAATATTCGAAATGGTTTCCACAGTTTGAGAGCCCATTTATGTGCCAGGTTATTTGGTGTTACATAAAAGCCATGGGCTTTAGTTGTTTTTAGAAACTATTTACTTTGTCGAAAAGGTTACTTAGTCGGCCTCCTTTGTTCTACCGATAATAATACAAATATGCTTGCTAGGAGGTTTTGCACTAGTGATGACCGAAAAAATCAGAGAAGGAAATCAGGTACCTATGCATCCTAGACAAGTGATTTACATCTCTTTGATCAAATCCTAAGATTATTGAACAAATTTGAACTCTTTGTGAGAACATTATTCAAGTCCGTAAATATCATTGCAGTATTTTGTTGACCCAAAAAAATGGTTCAACCAATCCCAACAGATAAAAAAATTTGTTTCTTGGTGAAGTAGATCTGTAAATGTGAATTCTTGATCCTCTACTAAAACCTACCTCCCTTTCAATCTCACACGCAAAGATTCTTCATGTGAAATGGCTGAACTGCAAACATTTGAGCTGAAATTTCTACGCTTCATTTTGTTTAACATTTTGTATGACGAAATAAATGCCGTTCTTCTAGAATGTAGAATAGAAAATCCATCAAAGAAAACTTACTGCAGATTATGAACTTTCTAATGAATTTTTTAGGCTTCAGGAATCGGAAGTATAAGACATAGTATATAATACACACCCTTTCAATACTTTCATAATTAGTTAGTATGGTTGGTATAAATGTGATATGGTATGTAGTAATAAAATGGATGGCTAGTATGACTAGCAATAATACCCGATATGGTGTTCAATACTTGAATAATTTGTTAGTATGGTTAGTATAAGTTGGGTAGTTAGTTGTTTTAATGGTTTGTTAGTATGATGTTTATTTGCGAATGGAGGAATGCATAATTGGCATTGATCTTCAGGAGATTTTTTTTTTTCCATTATCAAAGAATAAAAAACGAGATTTCACTATTCTTCCCTACTAATTTTCCTAAAAGACAAGCAATTCCAGAAACCAACATTAATTACTTATGAATGGTAGAATAGGGAAATTGAGGACAACATAGTAAATTCATGCCTCCACATTTGGGAAATGCGAGCTTTATCTTAAACGCATTAGAGCACAAGTGCAGGTGAAATATCAGAAATAGACACCTACATGGTTGCACAATAGGGAAACAAATGTACTGTTCATAACCTTAGATAATACTTTTATTCTTTTAGGATTACACTGGGAAATTCCACTCTTACTAATTACTTTATTGTTCAACTCTGTTACATAAAATCCGCACACCAATAACATGTTTCCATTTATACTATAGTAATACTTATGCCCATGTTTCAATTAAATCTTACTAAGGAATATAATTTTAAATAGTGCCCATTTGGCTGCTTGTATTATAAATAGTGACCATTGCACCACAGAATTCGCACAAGCATTATCAAAACACTCCTTATTTCTCTCAAATCCAACTGCTTTCTTGGTTCATTCAAAGCTCATTGTTCCTACCTTTCCTACTCACCTCCATTAAATTTGTGCAGAACCCATGAGTCTCCAGAGAGAATGGGCAGCATTGATGCAAGTAATGGAGCTTCTTATGCAACTTCACCAGTTGCACCATTCAGGCCACTTGATCCTGAAGAATTCAGGAAACAAGCCCATCACATGGTTGATTTCATAGCTGACTATTACAAGAATATCGAAAACTATCCTGTTCTCAGCCAAGTTGAGCCTGGATATCTCCGAACCCGACTACCAGAAACCGCGCCTTATTTCCCCGAGCCCTTTGAAACCATTCTAGAAGATATTCAAAAGGATATAATCCCTGGAATGACTCACTGGTTAAGCCCTAATTTCTTTGCATATTTTCCAATAACAGGTAGTTGTGCTGCTTTTCTGGGAGAAATGTTGTGCACTGGCTTTAACTCTGTACCGGTCAACTGGCTTGCATCCCCAGCCGCCACCGAGCTCGAAATGGTTGTCATGGATTGGTTGGCTAACATGCTTAAGCTCCCCAAGTCCTTCATGTTTTCAGGCACTGGTGGTGGCGTTCTACAAGGAAACACCAGTGAGGCTGCCCTTTGCACCCTCGTTGCTGCACGTGACCGGGCTTTTGAGACAATTGGCGTCAAAAACATTGGCAAACTCGTTGTTTATGGCTCCGATCAAACACACAGTTTTTTCATCAAGACTTGCAAGCTAGCTGGTATTTTCCCATACAACATAAGGATAATCCCAACCACTGTTGAAGACAATTTTTCCTTGTCCCCCAAGGCACTGAGGAAGCAAATTCAAGCTGACATGGACGATGGCCTGGTTCCGCTTTTCCTCTGTGCTACTGTGGGGACTACTTCCACAACTGCCATTGATCCAGTAAATCAACTAGCTGAAGTTGCAAATGAATTCGGTATGTGGATCCATGTCGATGCAGCATATGCAGGTAGCGCATGCATATGTCCCGAGTTTAGGCAATACTTGGATGGGATCGAGAGAGTTGACTCCTTTAGCTTCAACCCTCATAAATGGCTTCTTTGTTTTCTGGACTGCTGTTGTTTGTGGGTCAAGAAACCTGAATTGATGGTGAAGTCACTAAGAACCAATCCAGAGTACTTGAGAAACAAAAGAAGTGAGTTCGACACAGTCGTCGATTACAAAGACTGGCAGATTGGTACAACCAGACGCTTTAGAGCCTTAAGATTGTGGTTTGTCATGCGTAGTTATGGAGTTGCAAACCTCCAGAGTCACATTCAATCTGATGTACAAATGGCCAAAATGTTTGAAGTGTTTGTGAAATCCGACCCAAGGTTCGACTTAGTTGTACCGCGTACATTTTCGCTTGTGTGTTTCCGGCTCAACCCCATGGGAGAGGCCAATGGAGCAAATAACACACAGCTGTTAAACGAGAAGCTGCTTGAGCTGGTGAACTCAACGGGCAAAGTGTACATGACACACACTAAGATTGGTGGGTTATACATGCTGAGATTTGCTATTGGAGGCACACTGACGGAGGATCGCCATGTTCGTGCTGCTTGGGAATTGATTCAAGAATGCGCCAACGCTTTACTTAAAGAAGACAATCTTTAGAGAGATGGTTATACATGATCCTTTTGAAACCCAAAAGGTTAAGGCCCTGTTTGGTTCTAGGAAACAAGTGAGGAAAGGAAAGCTAGGAAATGGAAACTGAATTCCTTGTAAAAACCTAATCTTTTTTCTTGTTTGGTAAACAAAGGGAAGTAGTAAGGAAATGGAAAAGAATTCCAGAGAAAGTAATTCTTTTTTCTGAATCATGGATTTTGTAAAAGAAATGGGATAGGAAAGCATGAAAAGAAAATGAAAATTTATATTAAATCAATCGTAATCAATTTTGTTGAAGCTGCACTTGGATGAATGATGATCTCGCTGTTGAAATCGCCTAATAATTGTATTCCATTTTTGGAATTTTACCATGCTAATCTAAAAATTACTCTAATTAAAGTGCACAACCATGGTTAAGTTCTAAATGGTGATGACAATTCATTTGATTCTATAAACAATTCTATTGTGACTAAGTTAGTTAGAGAATTACATTGCTACAAAATTAAGTTCAAAAGCATGCTTGAATCCTCAAAATTATGAAATTGAAATGAGTAATGTATTCATAAAACTGAACAATAACCAATAATTTAATCAAAGAATTCAAAAGAAATTTAAAAAAAATGTAAAATTCACCAAAAAAAAAGGCTGCTCTTTATTCCAAGAAAAAATGCCTAATAATTTGAAATTACATCAAAATCCACTAGATCATATATTTATGGTAAAATATCAACTGAGTAATGGTTTGTTTGCTTTTTGGAGAAACAAAGGAATGAAAAGTAAATTTTATAATTGCAACTACAGCATATAAGGCAGTTTATTTGAACTATTTCAAAGTTAAAAGGTTGAAAAAAGATGAAGGGTACAACTTTCTATGCATATTATTAATCGCTGTATTACTAAATCAATTGTCATTACAAAGCTATAACCATATCCTAGTCTCCACCAGCAAGTCCACAGAAGAAATTCTTTAGTACATTGGCTGCCCAATTATGCCTTTAACATTTGCACATCCTCAGATATTATGCCTTTAACATTTGCACATCCTCACATGCATTTTGCCATTATGGTATCGGAGTACATTTCAGAGGCTTTATCTACAAAGTATATCGGCTTTATGCATTCGATTATCTTAGGACATAAGATTCTACGAAGGGAAGAGAACCATGTCTTTCAATATGATTCTGTAACATATCTATTTTCGTGGAACACTGCATCCTGATTCAATTTTTGCAAATGCTCTGGAACTCATCAATTATCATTGGCATCTGATCAACAATAGCATGTACAACCACATTTTAACAAAGAAATCTCAAGTTTGCTGTAACATTGCTGAATTTTTTTTGAAACTCAAATACTAACAATTGCCATGGTTGAAATTACAGAAAATGAGATTGAAGTAAGGCTAACTCAGGAGTTCACTGGACAAAGACCATGCATAAGCTGCCCTTTGTAGGAAAGAAATGTGCAGAAAAAAAAATAAAGTTTGCATCCATTTTCTCAAGCACAAGAATAACTCAAAACCTATGCATTCATTTGTTGAAACTACGACAACCAAAGAACAAATATCGGAATGAAAACTAGAGATTCAGTAGCAAAATGATTTTGATCATCCCCACCCTTGATGGCCATGTATCATTAAGAATCTTTAACTTGCTTGCAAGGTTTTAATTCCAAAAATTCAAAGAATATATCAATTAAGTGTTGGTAAGATCAAGCTTAGCTAGGTAGCTTAAGTTAGTTTGAATAGATACAAAACTCATCTCTTGATACAGCCAATGCATGTATGATTAGTAGGTATAAATAGGTATAAAAATATATGCAGACCCATCTATGAATTCTGAAGTCCATGAATCAGGAATACTGGTTGAACCAACCTACATTACGGGTATAGCCATGAAAATCATCAGCACCAAATGGTTTTGAGAGATTGAACAACCTGGAATGGTACTAACACAGTCTATTCGCAACACCAAAGCGAGAAAAAATCATCTAACCTTAATACAAACACATAATAGGTACAAATCTTTTGAATGAATAGCAAAAACCAATTACTATGCCAATGGAAACAGAAAAAAGAAACAAAATTATAAAAAAGGGCTGAAAGTCTCCAACTACCTTGTTGGACAATTTAAGGTTCCATCACGTGACTTGAATTGAAACGCATTCACTTTTTTCACTTTTCTGATCGGCGCCTTTTTATTTTCATGGCACCACTAGGTGCCAAATGCAGATGTCACTTTGTATTTTTTTAATTTTTAATGGGTCCCACAACAGATAAATTTACAGGTAATATACCCCTATTTTCACCCAGTTGCTTTGTTTGCCTATTTAGCTCCATTGGTTCACAATCATTGATTTGCCTTCCATTCATTGATTTTCGACACGAGAAGAAAAGATTTCTTTTTGTGCTTGAGAATTATACATATACCACCACAGAGGGTTCCGCTTTAGGACCCCTTTAACGAGTACTTGAGAATTCTGTTGGTCAAGAATTCACCAACAAGGACAAAAGAGCTATCTTTGCCAACTTCTGTACCCCTGGTACATTTAGCTCTTTTAGCAGTACTATCACATCCTTAGTCGAGGGATCATATTTCAACAATTAATCTTCCAATTGTGTTGTTTGTATCTATGATAACTTGCACATCTCTGACCTCAAATGAAATCCTTTTGGGAGATTACTAAAATATAATCTAATTCAATGTCTTTCTTCATTTCTCAAGCCTTTGCATAACAATTTTTACTTTTATGTTTGAAACCTTAACAAAGAACGGAATTTTAATATGTTGTATAAATCAAAATTACGTAAAATTCCTGACACCAAAAAAAAAAAAAAAGGAGTTGTAGAGGTTAATAGATATAAGTACTGTGTTTTCCAATTTATTTGCAACCATTATGTCATTTAAGTTAAAAATATATTAGCATGATCCTAATATAGGGGCGTTCTACACTACCTTTGGGGTACCCATGAGTATCAATTCACCTTTTTTTTTCTATAAAACAAAAAGTCAATAATATTAATAAACTAGCTAGAAATCGTCTAGTACGATTTGCTTGACAAAAAAACTACACTAATGATAGAAAACACATGTCACATATATATTTTATCTGAAAAATCAATAGATTTAACAAAACTACAAAATATAAAAAAGCACATTGTCATTAGATCTATCCAATTACAAATCCATAAATATCTGTGCATGTCTATGTCTATTCTCTCAAATTTGCTATCCAACTGATTGAAGTTCAAAATTGATATTGAGATTTGATGAGAAGATCCTAGAAATTCCAGATCTAACACATAGATATGAAAAACTCTGAGATTTAAGAAAATAATAGCAAAAAACTAGGTAAAACTCCCACTAGGATAGTCTAAGAGAGACGGAAACTCTCATTAGTAAACATTAGGAAACAAATAACTCTGATTAGAATATATTAGAAGAAACTTTATTAAATAAAAAATCAAAAAGAGTGGAAGAGGAAGGGAGACCTTGGTTTGAAACCAAAATCTCCCTCCTATGGAGGAAGGACTATAGAGAAAAATTTGAGAGTAAAATGCAGAGAGAATGGATAGATAATATCTAGTATTTTTCATGGGACTTACCTTTATTGACAAAAATAAGTGTTTGCTTCATTTCGCTCCATTTCTAAGGGTCGGCCAAACGATAAAGTATGTTACTTGAATTTGCCATGATAACCTTTTTTTTTTTTGAAGTATAAGTGGAGGGTATCAAACTCACTATCAATTCACCATTAAATATATAAAATAGGATATCAACCCCTAATACGTGCCTTTGTTAGGATCCCACTAGGAGGCTATCACACACATCTGTTTTCCATTTCTTCTTAAGACCGTTAGCGTAGCAATAAATATGCCCTCCCACACAAGGGTTTTAAGTTGATTTGATCACAATGTCTTCATATACTCCTGCAGATTTTGTTACTCCTAAAGAAAAAAAAATTGAAACATTTAAATTTATTCAATTAGATCAATGTGCGTAAATATCTAGCAAAAAAATGGGAATGATCTATCATACTTTACAATTATCTTGTCATCAAGGAAGAACTGATGGGAACCTTCACAATATATATCCTAATAAACTTTTCAGTACTGTTTTATCTGGACTTGAATATATGAATAGGCATATTATTGGCATTTGGGCTGTAGAAATCATGCAAAAGCGATGGACCAATTACTTTAGAAATACCTGACACCCCCAAGGTTCTATGTAGTCCCAATCAAGTTGCTGATTTCACTTATTCATAAATGTTGAGTCAATATTCGTTAAGGTTATCTTAAATCGAATAGCTCCTTGCTTGTTGAAAGCAATAATTACAGTAATAGACATGTCCTTTTTTCCCTTTAAATAAAAATCATAATCCATTAACTTAACACAATTATACTTTAGCTATAATAAAAAATAAGTCAAAATATTTCAACTAAAACCAACTATTTGTTTGTTATAAAATTGTGATTTATGTATTCAAAATGTTAGAACATCCAGGATTTCAATATCGATTTATGAATACAACTAAAAAAATGAATGCGTACCTAGATCCATATTCGATAATCACCACTTGAATCCTTTTTAGTTTTAATTTGGGGTTAGCCTTCCAAATCTACGCTTATCCACCAATCCTTATGAAAAAACTCTCTAAACTCTCTCTGATATCTCTCTTGATGATAGGATATCAAGAGAGTTATTTTGTGGTACTAAAACATACGACAAATAGGATACGCATGATCCGAGAACCATAACCCTATTTATAAACAACTTTCCTGTTGTCTTTTGGTATTCCCTTTTTAGCCTATTATTAAAATAGAAATTACCATAAAATATCTACACGTTAAAGATCCACATCTTATTAGATACATTAAATCCCAAACCATAATAAATCACTTTAATTGGGTTTAAATTTATTTAACAGTCTGTAACACATAATTATTCACATATCAGTCCAACGTTAGATTATGATCCAACAATCTCCCATTTGGACTATATGTGTAACCTTATAATTATGTTTTGCAAAATAGCCGTATGAATTCAAACTTTGTTATCATAACCAAAGTGTACCTCTAACTAATTCGGTCCATCAATTACACCAACATAGGATCAAAGCAGCCTTTGTTACAATTTTCATAACTTGACCCATTAATGGTCACGTATGCTAATATAATTAAATGACATGAATTATGATGTGGATGCGTAGTATGAAATTTTCATTCAATGTGATCTTAACATGCCTATTTCTAATTGGTCCACCTTAAACTTTTGTGAGATCAAATCATACCAAAATCAGAGTGAAAATAAACCGATACTTTATTTATAAAAAATATCCTTAAATATAAATAACTAAAAAATATCAATATCTCAAGAGCATATAAAATAACAAATTCCCACTAAAACTGAACATCATCTAGTGCCATAACACACATATGAGCGGTGTGCTCGTGAAACATTTTGGGTGGCAATCCCTTAGTAAGCGGATCCGCAATCATGGAGTTTGTTCCTACATGCTCTATAGACAATTGTCCACTCTGACCTCTTTCTTTAATAGACAGGAATTTGATATCTATATGTTTTGACGTTATCGAACTCCTGTTGTTATTGGAATATTGAATGCTGACTTATTGTCACAAAATAATTTGAGTGGTCTATCAACACTATCCACCACACATAATCCTGTGACAAAATTTCGCAGCCAAATTCCATGATTGGACGTCTCATAACAAGTTACGAACTCTGCAGCCATAGTGGAAGAGGTCATGAGTGACTATTTAGTACTCTTCCAAGATATGGCACCCTCAACCAATAAATAAATGTAACTCATTGTTGATTTCATGCTATCTTGGCATTCAGCATAATCGGAATCAATATACCTAATGATCTCGATTTTATCTGATCTTCGATACATGAGCCTGTAGTCTTTTGTTTTCTGTAGTTACCGCAAGACCCGTTTGGCTGCTTTCCAATTATCCAATTCTGAATTGCTTAAATATCTACCTAGCATTCTGGTAATATACAATATCCAAACACGTACATACCTGAAAATACATTAGACTTCCTACTACTGACAGATAATGAATCTTCTGCATCTCCTTTTCCTCAAAAGCATTTTTAGGACACTGATCGAGACTAAAATTGTCTCCTTTAGCCACAGGGGTATCACCTGGTTTGCAATTATGTATGCCATATTATTTGAGAACCTTTTTGATATAGGTCTTTTGTGATAATCCAAGAATACCCCGAGAGCGATCCGGTGTATCTGTATGCCTAACACAAAAGATGCATGACCAAGATCTTTCATTTCAAAATTCTTAGTTAGAAATCTCTCTTGGTTTCATGCAACAAATCTATATTGTTACTAGCAAGAAAAATATCATCAACATACAATACCAGCAAAATATACTTGCTCCCACAGAACTTCTGGTGTATGCATTCATCAACCAGATTCATCTTAAAACCAAACGAGATGATCACTTGATGAAATTTGAAATACCATTGTCGAGATGCTTGCTTGATCCCATAGATGGATTTTTTAAGTTTGCAAACCATATTATTTGGATCTCCCGATACAAAGTTTTCTGGTAGCACCATATAAATCGCCTCATCAATGTTACCATTGAGAAATGTCATATTTACATCCATCTGGTATAACTCAAGATTGAAATGCGACCACTCGTAGCATTATAGTTCTAAAAGAGTTCTTCGAAGAAATCGGAGAGAAGGTCTCTTTATAGTCAATGCCTTCCTTTTGTGTGAAACCTTTAGTGATTAGCGATAAGACGAGTTTTGTACCTTTCTACATTGCCTTTTGAATCCCTCTTACTTTTAAATATCCATTTACAACCAATGGGTTTCGCTCCTTCTGGAAATGGGACAAGATCCCAAACGTCATTATCTTTCATAGATTTCATCTCTTCATTCATGGCATCTATCCACTTTTGAGAATTTGAACTTTCTATAGTTTGATGGAAGTTGATTGGATCATCTTCCATCACTCCAATGTCATCCTCATATTCTTGGAGAAAAACAACGTAATCATCCGGCACTGCACTTCACCTTTCTCTCGTGGATCTCTTTAATGACACTGATTCACGAGGTGATAGAGTTTGTTCCTCTGGAGTATGAGATTCTCTGACATTGTCCTGACTTGCTGTGTCATTAGCAAAGTTAGAAATAGAATCCTGAATAATGCCAATAACACCTATGGGAATATTAATATATTCCTCTTCAAAGACAATGTCCCTAACTGTATCTTCTCCCGCAAACTCGACATCCTCAAAGAATCAAGCATTTCCTATCTCGAAAATTGATTTAGTTGTGGGATCATAAAATTTGTAACCCCTAGATCTTTTAGAGTATCTAATAAGATAACAACTAAACCGTTCTTGATTCCAGTTTCTTTTCATTTGGCCTGTAAGGCCTTGCCTCAGATGGACAACCCCAAATACGTAAATGCTTCAAATTAGGTTTTTTACCAATCTAAAACTCATAAGGGGTTATGTAGTTGCTTTAGTTGGAACTCTAGTAAGGATATATGTTGCCGACTTAAGTGCTTCACCCCAGAGTGATTCTGGTAAGGTAGAATGACTTATCATACTCTTTATCATATTCTTAACCGTTCTATTTCGTCTTTCAACAATACCATTCATAGTGGATGAATTCGACATGGTGTACTATGAGACAATACCGCATTCCTTTAGGTACTTAGCAAAAGCCCCTAGACGTTTTTCACTTGAACCATCATATCTATCGTATTATTCACCACCACGATCAGATCTGACGCTTTTAATTCTTTTGTTAGGTTGATTCTCAAATTTAGCCTTAAAATTTTTGAACACGTTTAGAAATTGTGATTTTTTATGAATGAGATATATGTAGTCATATCTCGAGAAATCGTCTATGAATGTTATAAAATATTGTTGACCATTCCAAGCAGATGTAGGGAATGGTCCACAAATGTCTGTATGTATAAGTTTTAAGATGTTTGAGACCCTACTGGTTTCAAATCTCCCTTTATTGGTTTGTTTCCCATTTATACAGTTAACACAATCACCAAAATCTGTAAAATTTAAGAGGTCAAGAATTTCATTTGACAAGTCTTTCTATTCTCCTTTGGGAGATATGACCCAATCTCTTGTGCCATAATGTAGCTGAATTCTCATTGGTTAATTTTCTCTTTACACCTCTGGTACTTAAATATAGGGATTCATTATATGAAACAATTGTGTCAACTATATATAGATTATCACAATATGATAAAGAACCGAACCAATCAATTTTGAATCATGAAATAATCTAAATTTTTCAATTCCAAATGGACGAGTATAACCAAATTTGTCCAAATTAGAAACAGAAATTAAATTCATTCTAAAAAGGAACAATAAATGTTTTATTAAGATCCAAATAAAATCCAGTCTTTAGCAATAATTTAAAAACTCCAACTGCCTCACTTGAACTGTTTTGCCATCGCTCATGTAGATATATCTTTCACTATAATTTGGCTTTCGGACAACTCAGGCAACCCCATATAGACACACTGATGTGAGTTGTTGCACTAGAATCGATCCACAAAGTGTGTCCAGGTACTGAAATTAAATTAACCTCAGAACAAACCAAATTAACAAACATACATTTCTTAGCACGCCGAGCATGATAATTGGTACAATGTTTCTCTCTATGCACTTCAACTCCACAGAAGAAACAACCATTTTTTCCCAATTCAACCGGTTTCTTTTTTTATTTCTTTGAAGGTGTGGTACCTGCAGTTTCCTTATCCTTCTTTCTTTTACGTCCCTTACCTTTATTATTAATGGTAGAGACTAGATGAGCACTCTATTTGATCTTGTTTCAACCTTTCCTCTTCCTCTACACAGTGTGAAATGAGATTATTTAGAGACCAAGTCTCTTTCTGAAAGCTTGTAACTCATTTTAAACTGACTAAATTATGTAGGAAGAGATATCAAAATCAGATGCACTAGTAATTCCTCAAAAATTGTAAGGTTAAGTGCACCTAATTTAGAAGCAAGATGAGAAATCTCCATGATGTACTCCCTGATATTGCCTTTACCACTATATCTCATCGAAATTAGGCATGTCAAGAGTGTACTTATTTCAGATTTTTCATTCTTGACAAATCTCTTTTCAATGTCCTGAAGGATTGCCTTAGTAGTAGTTGTCGTTTCAGACATTGTCCCTCTAAATGCTTCTGGAATGGCCTTTTTCAAGATCATCAGACACAAGCAATTTGATCTTTCCCACCTTTCCTTATCCCTATTTCATCAGATGTACTCTTATCTATAAGAGGTGGAGGAGTATCAATCCTTAACGCAAGGTCGAGATCCATAACTCCAAGTACTATCAAGAGATTTTCTTTCCAAGACTTGAAGCTTGTACCATTCATTTTGGGAATAGCATTAATACTGGTAGTTATACTGGCAGGATCATTCATAACTAAATAGAAAATAACGATATAATTAAAACAAACTCACGTAATCCAAAATAATAATAATAAATTCAAATAAGGTAATCCCATCTCAAGATAAAGAGATTCCATTAATATCTTGTCTTTGGACAAAAATATTAACATCTAAGTGATATCTTGTGTAGTAATAAACACTGATAATAAGCACATGTCAAAAAATAAATTTTCCTTTGGGCCAATTTATAATTTACATGTAAAATCCAAATAATCATTATGTGTTTATTACTACCAGTGTATGTATAATTATGTTAAATATTAACATCCCTTTGGGACAATTAATATTCACAAAATTATAAATACACAACTAATTATATTTTAAGATAAATTAATTTCTACAAGAGCGGTCACTATAGTTGGCACTGAGAAATGTTGTGCACTAGCTTGAACTTTATCGGTCAACTGGCTTGCATCCCTCGACGCCACCGAGCTCAAAATGGCTGTCATGGATTGGTTGGCTAACATGCTTAAGCTCCCCAAGTCCTTCATGTTTTTGGGCACTGGTGGTGGCGTTCTCCAAGAAAACACCAGTGAGGCTGTCCTTTGCTCCCTCGTTGCTGCAAGTGACCGGTTTTTGAGACAATTGGCATCGAAAACATTGGCAAACTTGTTGTTTATGGCTCTAATCAAACACATTTTTTCATCAAGACTTGCAAGCTAGCTAGCATTTTCACATGCAATATAAGGATAATGCCAGCCACTATTGAAGACAATTTTTCCTTGTCCCCCAAGGCACTAAGGAAGCAAATTTTGAAACATGAGACACTGGAGAGTGTTCGTCTTGTGACTCATTGTAAAGGAAAAGCAAAGAAAGGCAAAGGCAAGCGTGTTCCTATAAAGCGGGATGACAATAAAGATAAATGCCACTATGCACAGTTAAAAGGCTACATTCATATGTGGGGTCTAACATAAGTTTAAACTAACATTCCACTCAAATATGCAGAGCCAATAACTTTATTAATTTTTAAAAGATTCATAGTTGAAAATGGGAATTGGAATTGTATCCAATAATAGAAAGTCTAGAAAGAGAAATTAAATTTCTAGAAAAAGATGGAACGTAAAATGTGTTTTCAAAATCTAACTGAAAACCGGTCTTTAAAATGAATCTATGAGTCCCCACACCTTCAACAGCTGAACGCATCCGATTTCCAGAATAGATGCTTTATTCACTTCCCAGCTGCTTCCTTAGGTTCAGAAAGCCCTGCATGGTTTAGAAATATGAATTGTAAAGCCACAATCAATCCACCAAGTATAATCACTAACTTCAGTGAAGTTAGACTCATAACACACGTAAATGAGATTATCTTTTCTTTCGAGCCATTTCTTGTATTTGAGGCAATCTTTCTTCCAATGTCCTTTCTTCTTGTAAAAATGGCATTTGTCTTTATTGCCATCCCACTTCATAGGAACACTGTTGCCTTTGCCTTTCTTTGCTTTTCCTTTACCATGAGTCATAAGAGGAACACTCTCTAATGTCTCATGTTTCAATCTCTCCTCCTCTTGAACACACATGGTCAAGAGCTCATTAATTGACCATTCTTCTTTATGTATGCTATAAGAGATCTTGAATGGAGTATATTCTGATAGGAGAGAATTGAGAATGAAATGCACAAGGAATGACTTAGAAATCTCAACTTTAAGAGACTTCAATTCAGCAGCAATGTCCCTCATTTCCATAATATGCACACGCACACTCCTACTTTTGTCAAGTGTCATGCTTGCAAATTTCTTCATAAGGGTGCTAGCCAAAGCCTTGTCAGAGCTTACAAATTGTTCATCAATGCCTTCATGTAAGTTTTGACTCGGTCACAATTAGGAATTGAACCCCGATACTTTGGCTAATATGCGACTTGATGAGCATCAAACTTAGGCGATTAGATCGCTCCCCCCGCTCGTTAGTAGTCTTTTCATTTGACAAACTAGAATCCGTGGGAATGGGTGGTTCATACTCACGAAGTGCCAAACCAAGATCCATGCACCCCAAAGTCAGAAGAATCTTGTCCTTCCATTCAATGTAATTTTTTTCACCAGACAGCATTGGAATACAATATGAATCATTAAAAAGAGTTGTGGTAGAAAAAACTACAATATCCAAGAATATACATACATTATTCCTATGGAATTTAAAAGACAAAGTTGAATTAACCAATGTTTACTCAAACAGTAAATTCAAACCTTTCTGTGGGTAGAGGTTGTAAACCTTGCATTTGAATTTACTTCCTTTATAATAAGGTTGGTAAAATAAAACTGTAAAGATAGAAATTTTCCATACCTATGGGTCTAGGAAAACCTCTTAACACAATATTGAATTTACCATCTTATTTCAATTAATCTTATTAAAATTACCACTTTCCTATGGGCCAATTGATAATTTTAACAAATTAATTGCTTTCTTAATAAGATGTCATTAAAATTCTAACGATCAAGTACTTAAGATGCTATGGTCACTCTTAAATACAAGATAAAAAGAATTTTATGAGGACATCTAACAATTTGAAAACATTCAAAATAGTTCCAAATACTCAAATCACAGCACTTCTAACAAATCTCATGGATTCAATAATCACAAATGACTAGTTAAGTCATAATCATCAATGAACAATGATAACTAGATGGTATAAGGTCAAAAGAACTACAACCCTTTTATCAATGCATATATGCTTATTATGCATCAATTTTAAAAACCTAACTACCAATAAGAGTAGTCAAGATTCAATTCTAAGTACTGGAGTAGAGACTTTGGATGTGCAATAGGTTACTCAATTCACCTGGACTCCGATGAGTTTGCTTAATCCGATATACCAGAATTGCAGATTTATGAGAAATTACTAATTTGTATGTAGTGGCAAGTAGGATCGTTTTCACAGGGACTAGGGAAAATTCATTTCTTCTCAAGTAAGAAATATTGGGGATTTTGAGAAATGCAAAAATAACTATTCAACTAAGCAATTCATATAATATAGTACCAATTATTATCATTATATAAACCAGATTACATATGCATATCATATCACAAGATTCTTATGTATGATTCCCATGATATTATCAAGATATGTATGATCAATCTCTCATGAAACTCATAAATAACAACTTTGCCAAATTATGCATATTTCATTAAATTAAATATGCAACATATGACTTAGAAAACATACATACATAATTACATATTTAAGTAAGGCAATAAGGCTCAAGATAACTTTTATTTTCAAGTGAGATCAATTAAGAAAACATATCATATGTCCATGGGAATACTATAAAATTCTCAAATATTGAGTATACGGCACTATGGGTCCGATTCTCAATATGGGAATATAGATCCCATGCTTATGCTTGTAAAATTGATTCGTTAAAATATTTAACCAAACATTCTACCTTTATTAGACAACCAACAAGCCATGAAGTTATATATTGAACAACATGGTTGGAGGGTGGCTCTAATATTACGTGTAATATTAACATAATAATGTAAACGTATATAGCAGAAATCTAAATAGATTACCTCCAACCATTGTTGTCAAATAGAGATTGGTATCCAAGCCTTCTTGTTTTCTTCCTCAAGTCTCCTTGTCCTTCTATCTTTACTTTCTAAACTAACAAAATATGTGGAAGAAGAAGATTTGTAGAAAGAAATTTAGAGTAAGAGACTTCCAACCTATACCTAACCAAAAGATCTTGATTTGATGGAGTATCACAGGCTATTTATAAGTTAGGTTAGGGACCCTTACTAGCAAATGTCAACATCTCCAGGGTTTCCTTCCATCAAGAAAATCATACCATATATCATAACTGAAAATAATATCTTTGACTATTTAATTGATTTGATTGAGTGATATAGAATATACCACTCAATTACCACTTAATAGGAGATATTCAATTAATAATTGACAAAATATCAATCAATTAATCAAAATATCAATCAATCATGTATGTCATAATTGCCTCTAACAGAGGCTAGTCTTACAAATTCAAGCTGACATGGACGATGGCCTGGTTCCACTTTTCCTCTGTGCTACTGCTGGGACTACTTCCACCACTGCCATTGATCCAGTGAGTCAACTAGCTGAAGTTGCAAATGGATTCGGTATGTGGATCCACGTCGATGCAGCATATGCAGGTAGCGCATGCATATGTCCCGAGTTTAGGCAATACTTGGATGGGATCGAGAGAGTTGACTCCGTTAGCTTCAACCCTCATAAATGGCTTCTTTGTTTTCTGGACTACTGTTGTTTGTGGGTCAAGAAACCTGAATTGATGGTGAAGTCACTAAGAACCAGTCCAGAGTATTTGAGAAGCAAAAGAAGTGAGTTCGACGCAGTCGTTGATTACAAAGACTGGCAGATTAGTACAACCAGACGCTTCAGAGCCTTAAGCTTGTGGTTTGTCATGCGTAGTTATGGAGTTGCAAACCTCCAAAGCCACATTCAATCCGACGTACAAATGACCAAAATGTTTGAAGAGTTTGTGAAATCCGACCCAAGGTTCGAATTAGTTGTACCACGTATATTTTTGCTTGTACGTTTCCGGCTTAATCCAACATATAACACTCAACTGTTAAACGAGAAGGTGCTTGAGCTGGTGAACTCAACGGGCAAAGTGTACATGACACACACTAAGATTGGTGGGTTATACATGCTGAGATTTGCTGTTGGGGGCACCCTAATGGAGGATCGTCACGTTCGTGCTGCTTGGGAATTGATTCAAGAATGCGCCAACGCTTTACTTGAAGAAGACAATCTTTAGAGAGATGGTGAGATGAGCTCAGTAGTAGTGATCTGTGGTTTAAAGATTCTATAGTTCTGTTCTCTCCATATATGATACACAATAGTCTTAAGAGTGAGCTTCAATACCAAAGAATTAAAAGAGCTGATACAATTCTCATGAGAATGGTGAGATGACCAACTGTGATGCCAAGAGTTGTTACAATTCTCATGAGAATGGTGATATGAATATAAATCCCTCTACATATTAAACTGCAGGTTTGAATCCTTGACCAAACATAAGCAATATAGTCACATTGAAAGAATAGGTGGTCACAAGTTTCGAATGCATCGTAAAAAAATAAAACACACGCACACACACACACACTTGTCATCGCCAATAACCCCTACATTAACAGTTTATCTTCTGTGAGCAATCTATTCCAACATAGCATCCAGAGGATGAAAGAGTGCTTCGGAAGATGCTTATTGAACCAGACAAGGCAGTGCCAACCACGTTCAGAAAGTAGGGATAAATATTGCTACTGCATATTGGACAGAAAAAAACACCAGAACTATGACCAAGCTATCTGACCACAAAGTCTTCACTTGAGGTGTTCAAATACTTAGAAGGTGTAATATAAAGTCTTCTTCAGCATCAGTTCTTATTCCAATTAGGAGTTTCCGATCCATTCTCCATCTTGATTATAGAAGAGACCTTAGCCTACAAAGAGCTAGCAAACTGTTTGATAATATGAAAGCCATAATGCTGCAGTTAAGGACCCTTAAGGTGTCAACGATCAAATCAAAGATGAGAGTTTTCGCCATTGCCAATATTGTGTGTGTGTGTGTTGTACCGGAAAACATGAGTGTTTTATCCATGTTTTTGACAATTCATTACAAATTCACAACATGCCATAGGATTGAAAAAAAAATTGTCTTTTGCCTAAAATCTAACTCCAGACTCTTTTCATGTAATCCAATGAGCCCGTTATCAATCATCAAAATGTACAAGAATTAGTCAAACTAGAAAGTATTAGAAGCTTGGTACAACGCCTATAGAAGTCATACCATTATAGAAGTTAAGAATTCACCTTTATCTTAGTCTAGTGCTTTGGATACATAAAAGTGACATTATTCCTTTAATGCTTATTTTAGATACTAAGTATTTTCCTTAAACCTGATTTTATATATTTTTTCTTTTTTACAGGTTTTACTTCTTTGCTTTTTCTTCTATACCCTTACCTACGCTTTAATGACAACCTTCGTTCTCAAATAACCTTAAGCCTTCAAACCAATAAACTTAGCACAAAAGTAGCCATATACACCTCATTTGTCAATCCCATAGCCAAATATGCTTTGATGATTATAGCAATTGAGAATGATACTGAGAATCTGCTTATTCTTTATCACAATCATTGCTGCTATAACCATACCGTGGTGTGATCAGAAACGAATTTATTCAAACTTTTTATTATAAAACAAAAAAAATTAGACATCTAATGTCACCAGTGGGAGTACTTTCGATCGTTACAGCTTCTGGCATACTACCAAGCTTGTGCTTCTTGAAGATCATAACTGGACTATTTTGATGGGCACAGCAATTATTTTAATGGAACCTGCATGTGATAACCTGAATTTTCTTCCATTAATAATTTACAAAAATTACCCCAAGTTACTAGGGTAATTGGGTAGTTAAAAGGGATAAGTAGTGGGGAGACAATAACCTCCCCACTTACGTAACTAACAGGAGAAGTGGATAGGGAGTTTCAGGAGTTATAATAGGGAGTTTCAGGAGTTTTATTTACTCACTCAACAAAAACATGTTATATTTTTCTTTTCACTCTCTCCAACCAGAACATCAGACTACTGATAGCCTAGAGAATTCTGGAGAAGAAGAAGTCGAGCACACTAGGCACGTCACGTTCGCGCGTCCGTTAGCTAAGTTCTATCTGCCTAAAACATACGTATTTAATTATAATTAGATATGAAAATTATGATTTCTATTACTACGTGCTACGTGACTGGTAGATTAGATTTTGGTAGAGAATTAATGGTTAGATGTTGGTGTACGTGCTGACAGAATTTTTCCTGATAATCTCATAGGAAATTATGGTTAGTTACGTTAGATGATTTCTGAAAATTATTGAATTACAGGGTAGGATTCTGATTGTGAGTTTTCTATTGGGGAGAAAGTTAAAAAAAAAAAAAAAAAAAAAAAGGAAAGAAGAAGCAGCGGCAGCTGCCGCCACTGCTGTTATCGGCAAGGCTGCCGGCGATCGTTGCTAGCAGCAGAGGAGAGTAATGGCAGCGATATAAAGACTACAACTCTGTTTGGTGTGGCCCAACATTATTTCAAAAAGGTCCCAATCAAAATTAACACAAGGCTAATTAAATGATAGAGCCCAATAGGAAACAATTGAGTAAGTAATTAATAGAATCAATTAACTAAATGGTTAATTAGTTAATGATAATTAGTTAAGGGGTTAACTAATTGATAATAACTGGTATATGATTAATTAATCAATTAATAATTAACTAAATTATTAATTAAATAATAGTAATTAATTTAATGATTAATTAAAAGGAAATAGATAGTGATTAAATAAATGATTAATTAATTAATTATTGGGAATTAGTGAATAAGAACAATTAATTAATTAATTGGTAGTAATTAATTACATGATCAATCAATAGTAATTAATAATAATTAATGAAAGGATTAATTAATTAATAGTAATTAGTCAAACTCTCAATTAATTAAGGATAGTAAACTGAATAATTAGTTAATAAGTGATTAATTAATTAATTACTTGTAATTAATGAAACTTTTAATTAATTAAGGGGGAAATAATTAAATAAATAATTAATAACAATTGGTTAAAAGGCTAAACCAATTAGTGATAATTCGTTGGGGTCTTAATTAATTAGGAATAATTAATTAAGGTTGAAACTAAGGTAATTAATTACATGGAGACCTAATAGGAATGGACGGGAGGTTTGACAAGCTAGTAATGGTTAGTTCAAGGACTAAGTAGATGATCAATAGTGAATAAATGAGAAATTAATTGTATAGTAACCCGGTAGGAATTTTAGGGTGTTTCAAGGTCTTGCATAATTATGATAGCAACCAATTAGGATACTTGTGTATACCTATAGGTGCAACATCAGCTAACAAGAGTTGAGGTTGCCTTCACGAGCAGTCAATTTGAGGTAGGAGGTGCTTTCCCTCTGTACTTTGAAAATGTTTTTATGTGATACTTCTATTACTTCAATTTTGTGTTTCAAATATAAATTGGATCATGTGATGTTGTTTTAGATACTTTACACGAAATTACTACAATCGAGTGGCATGTTTATGAAATGATTTGAACTATGCATGTGATGTGTGGAACTAGTTTTGAATCTCTACATAGACATGAAATTGACTGTAGGAACTATTGTCTTGACCATGTAAGGGATCATGGAGTCGGTATAGAGGCCAGCCGATTGATCTGGTCATGGAGTCGGTATAAAAACCCAGTTGATTGACCCAGTCATGGAGTCGGTATAGAGCCCGGCCGACTGACTCATGTATGGGTAGATTAAGTGAAGATCAAGGAAAATGCTTGACCTATCGCCCTCCTAGAAGGGGTTAAACTCTAGGCTGAGTACTCTGTAGTCGGATATTACATGTGCTTGTATGAGCATATATGAAATGTTTTAGTATCATGATTTTCAAGCCTGATTATGTTTCCATGAATCTTAAGTGATGATTGCCACTCATTTGTGTCACATGTACGTAACGAAAGATCACTGATAATTTGTTCTGCATGTATAATGTGTGTGAAAATGTTTTGCTATGGAAATAAAGGTTACATGATCCGACAGAGGTATAGTGCTATCTACTGGACGTTTATCGTTTAACCCAATTTATTATCATTTTTACAGATCTAGAAGAGTATGAGATAGTGTATGAGGAAGAGCCTGCAGATGACTTTTACTAATGCTGCCTATCTAGGAATAGGAAAAAGTTACCTTGCTATTTCGTTTGTTTACCAAGGGATATTATGTTTTGTTTTATTTTACTTTTGTTCTCTTGTTATTTCAAACTTCAGACCGTGGAATTTCTTGGATTGTAAGACAATGGTATTTTGAAAGTTCCAATAGACAAATGAAGGATTTGTTTTCATTAAGAATGGATTAGCTAGTCAGGGTTTATGTAGCCTTGTATTCCTTGGGAGTGATTTGGGGATACGGCAAATGTCACGTGATTGGCACATGCGGTTCGGGACTTGACATACGTCTTAGTTTACTGGAGAAACTAAGAAATAAAGGAAGCTAGATCATGATGGAAACAAAATTTGTATACTACATGTGTATCTGTAAAGTTTCAGTTTCTTAAATTCTACTGTAAACAAAGTTGGCCCAGTTAATTAGACGTTAGATCATAGATGTGATTTGCTCCCCGAAGCCCCACTGTCTGCTTTTCGCTCGGCTCAGAATGGGGTTGAATTGATATAATGATGATAAAACCGAGTCAATCAGGTATCATTATCATTATTAAATTGTTTTTGGTTACAAGGGAAGTCAAATGAGAGGGAAAACACGGGGTCAAGACCCCGCCGGCTGAAACATGCAACTGTTGCAGACTTACACATCCATCATTTTTCATTTTCATTAGCACAAGAAACTGACTTTTCAAGTGTTTTACTAATCGAAACTACACGATATATATGTAATAAATACCCATTCAAGCGCAACAATTGCTGCTCAAGTAAATAGTTGTATCATATTATTTTTCATTGCACTACCATCTTCCCCCCTAAATACTTGTGGTAAGAGGTAATTTTTCTGCAAAAATAGTGCTGAAATAGGCAATCAAACAGACAAAAAAAATACCCAGTTCAAATATTCATTGACCCTATGTAGATTATCTTTCTTTGGGATCAGATGCACCATGGTTGCTGATAGAAACTAAACTCGGCTATTTTATTTCTAAATTATTTTAGGAGTAGTTTGGTTCGAATTCTACTCATTATCATTATCGGTATCATAGAGTGGTCAATGATAATGGGTTTTGATGAAAACCCACAGTGTGTTTGTTAATGTGAAATGGATTTTATAATTTATTATTTTTCTTTTTCATTGTTTCTTTTTTCCTTTTGTTTTTCTTTCCATTTGTTGAAACAGTAGCATTTTATTTTCTTATTTTTGCATTTAATAAGAATAAAAGGGTAATTAAGATGATTTAAGAATAATAAGATGGCAACTAAGATGATTCCCTAATAACAGGTGGGTAATCAAAAAACCCATAGAAGAGGGCTCTCATTCCCATTGACCCTAACCAAACATTTTATATGGATATAATTGAATTTGAAACCCATGGTGGGGGTTGAAACCTATTTACTAAACACCCCCTTAGTTTCTTATTTTGATGTCTAGTCTTGCTAAATTTAATTTCCATATTAGTTCAGAAAATCTCAAGTTAGTTCCAAGTTTTGATTTGTAATTATATTTGTTTAGGAAGTTTTGTAATCTTTAAATACTACTAATCCAGTAAGTTATTATTTGAAGAATTGAGTTGAATCTTGAAGAGTAAGAAAAGTCTCTAAATTGAAATTTATGAGTTGTAATAAGTGAAAAGTTACAACTTGATATTATTATTCTTGAGTTTTAAATTAATAAAATTATTGAATATTTATTGGTATGTTTATTCTCCTATTTTCACATATTTTTGTATGTGTTAAAATATCTTCCGCTGTACGTGTTTTTTGTTTTTTGTTTTTTGTTTTTTGGACCACCAGTAAACTGTACAACTCATCTACAGAGTTGCACTATTAATTATGCTCTTGAACTTATTCAAAATATGTACCTTTACAAGATGGCGGGATAAGCACGACTTCTAAAATGCTGCCAAATTCATCAATCATTATCTGATTATCCCTCTCTTGAGGCTACCCAGAGTCCTCCAGCATTGGCCCTATGTATATAAGCTGGGCCCTGGATTTCCTACGAGACTTCGTAAAGTATTGTCTTGACCCTTTAACCAATATTTGAGAGCCCTGTGGCTCAAGAATTCACCAATAACAGCAAACCGGCCATCTTATCCAACCTTTGTGCCATAAGCTATACCGTACATGCCGCCCCTTCATTAAAACTGTAGCTTCACTGGTTGACGGAGATACTTGATTAATCATTTACTCTTATATCTTGATCACTCCTGACATGAAAGTAGAAGTTGGTAGTGCCTTAGCCAAAAAACAAAATACTTGTTTTGTCTTGTGCATTTTTTTCATTTGGACAACTTTAGTTCTTGTTTGATAGTTACCTGAAATAAATCTCAATAAACTGCAATTTTCTTGCGTGCAATTAGAAGCAATTGAAAATTTCAGTCCGGCACCTCTCCCTCGTATATTTTAGATTCGCATCCCTCCCTCCCTTGTATATGAGATTTACTAAAAAAAAAAAAAGGAAAAGGAACACAATTTAAAAACATAAGGGACTATTAGTTCATGCTAAAACAATTGGGAGCCAAACTTGAAGTTTGACTTAATTAATTCATATTATAGGCCACGAAATCAAAAGTTGAGAGCCATCTTTTGTTGCATATATTTGTTAAAAAAAGTTAAAAAGTTGAGAGCTATCTTTCATTATATATTACCTGACAATTGGAGGTAAGATGGGTGTAAGGAAGGGTGGGGATTTTAAAAAAAAAATTCTTGTTGCATATATTTGTGAAAAAAGTTAAAAAGTTGGGAGCTAATTTGGGATGACTCCAAACTATAGGGACCGCATCAATTACGATGAAATATGGGAACAAAGAATCCCTGGTCATATACTCTCCCACAAAGGGTTTTAACTAAGATTCAATGTTATTCTCACATATTCTCTAGTCCTTAAAAGACCCAACAAAAAAAAGCTCGAACTAAGAAAATATGCTTGATTTTCTGCAGAATTTTAAGGTAACCAAGATAGCGATAAAATTAGCAAAAGTCTTATCAGAGTGGAGAGGGAAAAGCGTTGCTAGAACCCCCTTTGCATGATCTTTTATCCTCTACGATACCATCGTAAAGTTCAGCAGATGAATCAAAAGCCAAGCTTTAGGAATTGGGACAAAGATCTTCGAGATATTACATCAATATGCTTGCTGCTTTTCTTCTCCCCACATTTCTTCTTCTTCTTTCTTCCGTTTTCCCAACAAGAATAAGATAGAAAGATAAGATGATGAATCAAGATTTGTCGAAAGTCTAAATCACAACAAAGTGGAAGTTTAATTCGTCATGCAGATTGCAGAAAAGTCAAAATAGCCAAAAGGAGTCGAGTTTAGTTTACCGTGCAGCAAGTCAAAATAGTCTTGAATTGCCATATTTTAGCAACAATAGACAATTTGGATGGAAACAAATTTAAGATTTCTTGCTTCTCCTGCAATTTTTTCTCTCTCATTTTTGGACTTAAAATCTTGCACAGTTAACTATCCACGAGTTTGCCGTCATCAATCATCGAGGTCATGCTTTACGTTTGTTTGGATAGGAGATTATCTCCTAAAATTTACACAAAATTTACTTGTTTGCATCATCAACACATTTTCCAACCACCTTTTTATTTCACACACATCAAATCAAAAAAGTACTACAGTATTTTATTTTAAAAAATTATTTCAAATACTCTCTATCCAAACAAACCCAAGACACATGGATGCTAGGTGTCGGCCATGAGACTTTTTTGTCTCTTTTTAGATTTTGACACTTTAGCAGTAGGTCCAGGTCTGCTAAGTAATATGTGGGAAGTGCTCTATGGCAATGTTTTGGAAAACCCAACCCAACCCAACCCAATCGAATTGGCCTGTGCCCCGCACCCCTGGAGTTTACTAGTAAAACCACAGTCAATTGAACTAGTCAGTCTCAGTCAAGGAACTTGTAGAAACAAGTAAAAAATTGGGGTTTTGAGCTGGTTTATACTAAATATTTCTTTTTTTTTTCTCTTTTAAAATTTAAAGTCATCCAAGTTAATTAATATTTAAAGGAATAAAAAAAAAATCTTTGAACCATGTTGAATTAGCTATAAAATTTGAACCATAAACCGAAAATTGGACCGATCTACTTAATGGTCCGAGTTTTAAGATACTGCATTATAGCCTTCATTAAGTGAACAACAGCAAGATTAAAGAATAGGTATAAACATTTATCCCCTATTTGATTTGCTTACTAAAACTAGTATATCTCTTCTCACTCACCGTTTGGATTGAAAAAAGGGAAGGAAAGAAACGAAAAAGACTCTAGTAGAAAACAAAAGACAAGAGAGTAGAGGAAACCGTAGTTCATCCATCTTATTTGAATACGCAAGAAAAGGAAAGAAAACTATCATGCATTAGTTATGTTTTTATTTATAATTTAAAATTTTAATTATAAACAAATTAATAGAATTTTTAGGAAATTCAAAATTTTTATTAAGCTTGGTATTTTTTTTCCCCTCTGTTTCCACTCACTTTTGAACAAAAAGGAGACTGATAAAAAGTAATTAGACCTTATCCTCCCTTTCCTCTTCTATCCGTGATAAAAAGTAATTAGACCTTATCCTTCCTTTGCTCTTCTATCCGTGATAAAAAGTAATTAGACCTTACCCTCTCTTTCCTCTTCTATCCGTTTCTTTTCCTCCTCAGAATCCAATCCAAACATCAAAAATCTTATTCTTCATTTCCTTTCCTTTTCTTTTCCTTCTCATTCCGTCAAAAACAATCAGTATCTAGAACAATTGCTAACCTAAGTGTCGGAGCCTACCTCACGAGATTAAAGCCCCGTCTCTCTCGCAGGTCTGAACATTTTCTAGCTACTTCAGACAATCAATAAAGTACCAACTGTCGACTGCCCACCTCAGCATCAAACAATCTTTGCTTTTATACTGAGCATATAAAAGATTATATTTCAAAACTTTGTCAAGTGTTGTAGTTGGGAATTTAGTAGTTTGTCCGGTGTATTTAACCAAAAGTGTGGCGTAGAGATATGATCATTAATTCAACAACAGTGTGCTTGCCTTTGGGACTTGATGATTGATCCAAAAAGCCATCTTTGCACTCCTAATAAACAAGTCTTATTCCTTTCCGGGTTATTGAAATTAAATGAGAGCTGATTAGCTATCAAGTTTCTTTGTTTGAAAGTGAAGGTAGAATTGAAGGTTCAAGAAATTGGTCTAACAAATTAAAAGTTGAGTATTAAAAAGAGAGTTATATGAAAAATGTCCCCAGCGGAAAAAAATTTGGCCTTTCAAACGCATACACATTAAATTATAAATGCACACGTCATTTTTGGACCACGAAAACCAAGAGGAAAGAAAAGAGTATCTGCCCAATTTAGGAAAATTAGTTATACAATTTTTGTTAGTTACCTGGTTACTAAATTGTCCCCATTAATTAGTGTAGTATTAGTTTACAAGATGCAATTACTGCATTATTTTGCTTGAAGGATGTGGGAATCCTGTGAAATATCACTCCGTCCTTTTCCTGTTAGTTATGGCAATAAGTAAGGTTTGGACACCGTTTGGAGAGACTTCACGTAGTTTTTTTCTAATTTTTTTTTTGTGTAAAAATAAAGTCAATTTAAGAAAGCGTCAAAATAGAAAGGAACAATAAATATGTATAAATATATGAACTGATACCGTAAGTTAGGTATTATTTAAGGGTAGTAACATATGTACTGATTATTCAATAGAAAAATCAAATAAATAAACCAAAAAAGCATAAAAATATTTTCAAAATGAAAGTATGTTGTTAAATGTCAGCAGGAGATGGAAAACTCAAGGAACATTAATGCATATATAGACTGAAGAAAGATATGTATTTTGTTTTATTAAGTCAAGTTATGATATTAAAAATGGGTAACACGAGGGGATCTTTTAAAATAATGCTACTGACTATCCCTATTTTTTATCATTGATTAATCTTTCTTGAATTAAAAATATGAGTATTCTTTTATACTACCATATTTAGTTGCAAATCGTGCTATATGTGCAAAACATTTCAAATTTGATTAGAGTTTATATATATCATGCATCCAATCTTACTTTGTAAATAAATAAATAACAATTTTTATGTAGGAAAAATAGATCATTTTATTATTCTTAATTGATTTCATCCATAAAAATAATTCTATCCTACTCGTGATATAAAATCTAATAAGGTAAATTTACAATTAGAGCAAAATTTATAGGTGCGGTTGTGTAAACAATAATAACAAAATCACTTGTATGACCTTATGATACCCTGGCCTATCCAGTTAAGAAAACCAAGTTAGTAAAAGCTTTTTATATATGCCACTAGCATAATAGTTGATTTAATCTAAAATTTGCAAAATATGAAGCCACGAGAGGCAAAATGCCATTGGTATGAATGTAGTAGTACGTAATCATTTGATTCTTTCAAAAATCAGGCGAAATTTCTTGCGCTCCCTTGATTGATTTATTGGTTTGTGTGCTTGCACGTGTGCATGCATAAGTCCTTTTTCCCCCCTTTTTTTATGGGAAAAGAGTGAGATTTAAAAAATAAAGAGGAGAAAGATAGGATTTGAATTGAAGATCGCAAATTGTTAACATAGTTATAAAACCCTACTCGAATTGTAATCCAGTGAGGTGATCAGTTTAATGAGTTTCTAGTTCAACCACGAGTTGACTAGTTCAATCACTAGTTATATTATATGATATAATAATATATTAAAAATTATAAAAATAATATAATTTTTAAACTAATGGTTCAAGCAGCAATTTTTTTCAGATTGAACAATTGAACTGTCAGATTATTTACTGGTTAACGAATTTTTTACTTATTCTTCTTAACTTAAAAATCAGTTCAGCTAGGTGGCCAGTTCACTGGTTTAAAAGATTATACCAATAGGTCGGATTGGTTTTTATAAGTATGATTTCTAGATTCTCAATTTTAACCACCAGCCCAAAGCCTTTTCGACGGTACAAGTTGATACACATGTTACACTCATTTTTGGAGTATTTAATGTGACAATACTAACATTGCAGGTGCAAAATAAACACATTTTTTGGATCACTTTTTATTTTTTTATCTACTTTTATATTTTACATATATCACATCATAAATAGTACAACACTATTACACCGACAGAGAAATGCAAAAAATCTTCTATATTGGCGTGTTAGCTCCTGAGTGTTAACTTAACAAGGTGTGTGTTTCTTCCCGTTTCAGGAAAAAAAGCACACTAGGCTAATCTTCTGGATACAGAAAATGGCTGACCAGTGAATCATGTTCTATCTCTTAGCTGATACATCAACTCACGATTACTACTTATATTGCAGGAGGGAAATTAACTATTACCAATCCCTTTCTTGTTTAACGCAATTGCATGAACTAACCACACCAACTATACGCTTCCAGTCATATAATAGTACTTATGCCCATGTTTCAATCAAGTCTCAGTAAAGACTATCACTAGAAATACTGTCCATTTTGGCTGCTAGTGCTATAAATAGTGACCAGTTTATTGCAAAATTTGTACAATCATCATCAACACTTCTCCACATTTCTCTCAAATCCAACTATGTTCGTGGTTTAGTAAAAGCTTCTTCTTTTTCCTATGGTTTCCTTCTTCATTTAGTCACCTTCATCAAACAAAACCAATTAGTCTCCAAGAGAATGGGCAGTATTAATGCAACTAATGGTGCTGCTTTTATAACTTCACCAGTTGTACCATTTAGGGCACTTGATCCTGAAGAATTCAGAAAACAAGCCCATCGCATGGTTGATTTCATAGCTGACTATTACAAAAATATTGAAAACTACCCCGTTCTCAGCCAAGTTGAGCCTGGATATCTCCGAACCTGCCTACCAGAAACCGCCCCATATCTGCCTGAGCCATTTGAAACCATTCTAGAAGATATTCAAAAGAATATAATCCCTGGATTGACTAACTGGTTAAGCCCTAACTTTTTTGCATATTTTCCTGCTACAGTTAGCTCTGCTGCTTTTCTGGGAGAAATGTTATGCACTGGCTTTAACTCTGTAGGGTTCAACTGGCTTGCATCCCCGGCCGCCACTGAGCTTGAAATGGTTGTGATGGATTGGTTGGCTAACATGCTTAAGCTCCCAAAGTCCTTCATGTTTTCCGGCACTGGTGGTGGTGTTCTGCAGGGAACCACCAGCGAAGCTATTCTTTGCACCCTCCTCGCCGCCCGTGACTGCGCTTTTGAAACAATTGGCATTGAAAATATTGACAAGCTTGTTGTTTATGGATCTGATCAAACACATAGCTTTTTCATCAAGACCTGCAAGTTAGCTGGTATTTTCCCATGCAATATAAGAACAATCCCTACTACTGCTGAAGACAACTTTTCTTTATCCCCTGAGGCATTACATAACCAAATCCAAGCTGATGTGGCAAATGGGCTCGTCCCACTTTTCCTATGTGTAACAGTGGGGACCACTTCCACCACTGCCATTGACCCGGTGAGTCAACTAGCTAAGGTTGCAAATGATTTCAATGTCTGGATTCATGTTGATGCAGCTTATGCAGGCAGTGCGTGCATATGTCCCGAGTTTAGGCAATACTTGGATGGGATTGAACGAGTTGACTCATTGAGTTTGAGCCCTCATAAGTGGCTACTTTGTTGTCTGGATTGCTGCTGCTTGTGGGTCAAGAAACCGGAGTTGATGGTGAAGGCATTGAGCACCAACCCTGAGTACTTGAGAAACAAAAGGAGCGAGTTCGATGCTGTTGTTGATTACAAAGATTGGCAAATTGGTACAGGCAGACGCTTCAGAGCGTTGCGATTGTGGCTTATTATGCGTAGTTATGGAGTTGCAAACCTCCAGAGTCACATCCGATCTGATATCCAACTGGCTAAAATGTTTGAAGGGTTTGTGAAATCCGACCCAAGGTTCGAAGTAGTTGTACCGCGTGCATTCTCACTCGTATGTTTTCGGCTTAATCCTTTGAGAATATCCAATGCAACGTACGTAGAGCTCATAAACATGAAGCTACTCGAGCTGGTTAACTCAACGGGCCGAGTTTACATGACTCACACCAAGGTTGCTGGTATGTACATGTTGAGATTTGCTGTGGGGGCCACACTAACCGAGGACCGCCACGTGTATGCTGCTTGGGAGTTGATTAAAGAATGTGCTGACGCTTTACTCAATGAAAATCTTTAGACCAATAATTATGCTTGCTCCTTCTAGAGTCGAAGTGACTGTTCGAAGGGTACAATAAATTTGTTTGGTTTGATCATAATTAGTTACATAGGTGGAGTTGAAACTTATTGAATGAGACAGATCTCTTCCACCAGAACCTTGTTTAGATAAAGTAATTGATTGAACACGTAATAATTCCATGAAGATATATATGCAAAGTGTTCATATCTAATCAAAGTACAGTATGTTCGATCGTTGTCGATAATGATTTTCTCAGCTGATAAGAACGGCCATGAATTTTGGTTACTTCTTTAGACAAAAATTAAGCTTGGCTACCAATTCCTTTTTGGTAACTTGTGTACAAATGACATTGCAAATTTCTATTGGCCGGCTTTCTATAGATTTTGGAGTACGGTAATTTGACTAATTTCCAACATTCTCCTAAATCTTTCAACACTAAAGAAAAAAACTAAGAATTACTAATTTTCACATTCTTTTTGCTTCATAAAAAAGGAAATATCATAGAAACATCCAGCAGTGCATCTAATTAAAGAAAACAACCGACAAAATATTTGATTAGCATAAGGACTTGTGGATAGCATTAATAGTTGGATAAGTTCGATGGACTGTTCATCGCTGTGGATGTTATGTACTGCTAGCAATATTTCACTTAGCATTCAGTATTTTCGTTTAAAACTATTTTTGGAAATTAAAGTGGGAAGTAGAAGCTGCCGAAAGTGACACTAACAATTCATCTCTCATTTTAGAATTATATTAAGAAAAAAGGTCAATCGACTGCATTTCAAAATTATTGGTATCCATTTTAGGTTGATAGATGAACGTCTCCATTCGGGATAGCGGCTGGATCAATAAAAGCTTCAAATATACATAAGAAATGCATATATCACTATTCATCCTGTGTGTGTGTGTTTGTGCGTGCGCATGTGTTTATCGCAATCCATTCTAGATTAACGAGTACTATGTCAATTATGTGGCTAAATTTGTATAAATGAGACTACTCTATGTGAGAAAAGAGCCATTCTAATAAATATCATGTAAAATAGAGATTATAGTCTATTTATGGCTTTGTAAAAATGTAAAGCTGCAAGGTTGCTTCTTCATTTACCTTTCAAATTTCTCCTTATCCGTCCCAAATGGTATTCAGTTAATGTCTTCGCTGTTGCTTAAAAACGTAACGGCTAGCGCCACTGCTAAAGGAAGGATTTTTCTAGTAGTCGAATGTGTTAGGTTCATGAGTAAAAAATTACATTCTACATTGGTTCAAAAGATAGAGAAGAGTAGTTAACATATAAGAAATCGAAACCTATCAATTTGAGCTTTTGGGTCAATGTGATTACATATTGAGCTTCTTTGGTAGACTCTTTCAAGTTTGTCTTCCTAACAAATGATATCAAAACTTCTGGTTATGAAATTGGACCACTTATTGATAAGTGGATTCTTTTCGAAATTGTACTTGTGAAATTAATTCTCTTCTTGATAATGGACCGAAATGCCAAGAAATTTGGCTAATGTTGGACTAGGTGCGTTAGGAGGAGTTTGACAGGGGATTTGGTTGGTGTTAGACCAAGGAGCTAAGGATTGGTAGGGATCTGAAATCTGATTTGTCCATGATTGAGAGAAGAAGTGCCCTTGGGTGTTAAAGTGAGTTTACATTAAATATTAAGGTAGGGTCAAAGTAGAGCTTGTAAATTGGGTTTAATGTGAGGGGTTACTTATAAAGGAGAAGATTATTAGGATTATAAGTAAAAAATTATGTCCCATATTGGTTCGAGAGACGAAGAAATAGTAGTTAATATGTAAATAAGAGATCGAAACCTAACAGTTTAAACTTTTAGGTCAATATTGAATTCCTAACTTATATATTAACATCTTTGGTGAGTTCTCTCGGATTTTTCTTCCCAACAAAATGAACCTATTTTCGTTTATCAAAACAATGTCTTTTATACTGATAAAATGGAAAGAACTCTTGAAATAAGGAGAAGTTATATTGCTCGAACGTTCATAGATTAGAATTTTCCCGCAATTCAACCATTTGCATGGGTAGGTGATAAAATGTCGATAGGAAAAATTCCTGTATAATCATAGGATTGCATGGGTTGGTGATAAAAATGTCCATAGAAAAAATTCCTGTATAATCATAGGACGTTGATGTTGTTAGTGTCCGCATATTGCTGTGTGAAATTACAAGGAATGTGATATATGTGAGATAAAAAATAATGAGAAAATGTGTCAAAAGAATTTTTCTACAAAAATCAAACCAAATAAAGCCTAAAACTTTAATGAGAAAGTCAGAAATCTGCAAGTGTACTTTCTCAATTAACTGAAATTTTGAAAGATAGCCATGCATATGTAAGGCTGCTGTTCATTTCATTTTACCTATATGTCACTTAGTATAGGATTTCTCTTAAGAAATATGGATATTATTTTGGACAAATTATCTAAGGAAAAAGAAAAAGAACTCAAGTATATATGATACTGGGAGAATTGTAGTTTTGGTTCTCAATATTTGACTCACATACTAATTTAGTTCCCAATGTTTCGGTCAAAATAAATTTAATTCCCAAACTTTATGATTTTAGATAGATTTAGGATTTTATGATGTTCCATTAATGAAATGGGAAGATAGATGAGAACATTAGACACCCTCATAACTCTCCACCGACGAAGTAGATCGCATATCAATGTCGCTGTTAATACAAAATGGCGACATAAATCTACTTTCTTTTGAATTTCTTAAACAAATGAAGGAGTGACATTTGTTCAAAGATAACACTCCATTTGAACATTAGTACTTTTTTTTGAATTTGTTAAACAAATTAAGGAGTGACATTTGTACAAGATAACACTCCGTTTGAACATTAAATACATGAAGCCGTTGCAGTGTCTTGGACAAATCAAGCCCCACACACGAGTGGAAAAAAAATCAGAGATAAAAAGACTGAAAAGTACTTATTGTCAATGATGCAAAAGAGTCAGCTACCTTTAATGTACAAGATTTGATTGACGGATGTGTTAGTAAAAGTAGGCTGGTACAATATAGAAAAGAATAAATATAAACTAAAAAATAGAAATAAGCGGAGATTGAAAATAACAATCCGAGGCTTGTGAGCACAATTTCCTTAAAACAGATTCGCCCCTCGGTGTAGAGTGCTTGAGGTTGAGTAGAAATCTGTCTCCGGATACAACGGATTAAAGGTGAATATGTTAGCACCAATCTTCACCACGGTGAACTTGAACTAGAGCAATATAGAACACTATAAAGATGATGATGCAAGAGGAAGGAGAGAGAGAGATCTTCAAAACAAAAGAGAGTTATCTATTTATAGATCTTGGCCAGGTGATTGTAGAAATTGGCAACAAGTGTTAAATTCCATTTAATTATCTTCACATTTATCAAAAGTACCACATTCATGTACATACATGTATTTGTATTTGGAATACTTTTGATTATACATGTATTCTCAATAAAACAACTCCAAATTCATGTATTAATAATTAAGTACATGAATACTTAATTCTAAGTACATGAATCCTAGGTACATGAAAATCCAAATTCATGTATTAATAATTAAGTACATGAATACTTAATTCCTGTACATGAATCTTGGTACATGAATGATGATAATTATCCTTGGATTCTATCAAGAGTGCCATTATGAGAACAATTTTCTCATTCACTCTACAATGAATTTTCCCATTTTTCCAACAATCCCCCGCATGAATGAAAAATTGTTTTGATTTTGACTCTACAATAGTATTCCTGGCCTGAAACACTGCATAGGATAGGTTGGTGTTACCCTTTGAACCTTCCCTCGTGAAATACACTTACTTTACTAGCAATCGGTAGGCATTGATGTCTTTGAACTGTCCCGCTTTTCAGTGTAAATGAACCATGTATTTCACGAATCATGCTCTATTAGTTAGGTTCTCATAGTTATGTTCATTTTGGCCATGAACATCAACACAGTTCGACAAGAGTTTTAGAATTGAGCCTAAACAATTCTTTTTGAAGCGGCCCCACTTCACTCTCACATAGGTGATTTACTTAAGTCTCTAGTAATTAATTACTGCACTTAAGAATCATTAAAACACCATTGTGCTATCCTTAATTCTCTTTGCGTCATTGTTTCATTATGGAATGGGTCTAGGGATATTCCCCCACAATGACTATGCTAAGTCCTTATAATTAGGTTGTCCCTTTGAACCTAGATATTGGGATCTCCATTGACTAGGTTGGGTTTCCTTTATAACACTTAGCCTTCCATGGGCTTTAGTCCCATTCCTTTTGCCATTTTTGCAACTAACTCTCTATTCAATCCTTTGGTTAGCGGATCTACTATGTTATCCTTTGATTTCACATAATCAATAGAGATAACTCATTTGTTTAATGGTATTGTGCCTCGCGTATATGTCTAGACTTACCATTATACATGTTATTCTGTGCTCTTCAAATTGCTGATTGACTATCACAATGAATGCATATTGGTGGCTGGTTTTCCCATTTTGGAATGTCCTCGGAAATGGTGTAGCCATTCGAACCTTCTACACATTTGTCCAAGGCAATGAATTGATTCCATTGTAGATCTAGCTACAATAGTTTGTTTAGAGGACTTGGGATCTTCACCGGCAAGTGTGAACACATATCCACTTGTAGATTTTGAATCTTTTATATCAGATATCCAATTTGCATCAGCGTACCCTTCCAGAACAGCAGGGTATCTAGTGTAATGCAATCCATAGTTCCGAGTGTACCGTAGGTATTTAAGTACCCTTAAAATTGCTTTCCAATGATCAAGACTTTTCGGTTGCTTGTAAATCTACTCAATTTGCTACATATGCAATGTCGGGTCTAGTGCAACTCATTAAATACATTAGACTTCCAATGATTCTTGAGTATTCTACTTGAAATACTCTCTCCTCTATTTTAGATAGATGGAAACTATTGTCTAATGGAGTTCTAATTCAATCATTCTTATTGAATTTTCTAGAATCTTGTCCACATAATGAGTTTGGCTCAAGACCAGGTCGTCGATATTCTTGTAATTTTAACTCTAAAATTACATCGCAAACCATATCTTTCATTTTATAGTCCAGAAATTTTTCAACGACAAATTTCTTTGCCCCAGCATCTTCGGTTTTATATTTCCTGTCCAAGGATTCCCACAATGCCTTCGCCATCTTGTGTACTTAATACACGTTATACAACGAGTCATGCAAACAGTTCATGATATAATTTCGACAAAGGAAATCGGGCTTCCAAGCATCTATAGCACTAACGACTTGTGCATCATTTAAGCCTCGCAGCTTTAGACATCCTCAGCCAAGAATCTCGAGAGATTCAATGTTGTCAAATAGAACAACATCTTTTGTTGCCATGTCTTGAAGTTCAAACCATTGAACTTCTCGGGTTTTCACTATGGTTGGTAGAAACCATAGGAGTAATCACTTCCAGTGTCGTTTCACAATAGTGCCGGAAGGCATCGAGTAGAATTGTTGGTTTCTTTTCCTGTATTGTCAGCCATTGAGACTAGTATCTGTTTTAAGATTGTTAGTAAAAGTAGGCTGGTACAATATAGAAAAGAATAAATATAAACTAAAAAATAGAAATAAGCGGAGATTGAAAATAACAATCCGAGGCTTGTGAGCACAATTTCCTTAAAACAGATTCGCCCTCGGGTAGGTGCTTGAGGGTTGAGTAGGCTGCCTCCCAGGATACAACGGATTAAAGGTGAATATGTTAGCACCAATCTTCTTCACCACAGCGAACTTGAACTAGAGCAATATAGAACACTATAAAAGATGATGATGCAAAGAAGGAAAGGAGAGAGAGATCTTCAAAACAAAAGAGAGTTATCTATTTATAGATGCTGGCCAAGGGTGATTGTAGAAATTGGCAACAAGTGTTAAATTCCATTTAATTATCTTCACATTTATCAAAGTACCACATTCATGTACATACATGTATTTGTATTTGGAATACTTTTGATTATACATGTATTCTCAATAAAACAACTCCAAATTCATGTATTAATAATTAAGTACATGAATACTTAATTCCTAAGTACATGAATCCTAGGTACATGAAAATCCAAATTCATGTATTAATAATTAAGTACATGAATACTTAATTCCTAAGTACATGAATCTTCAGGTACATGAATGATAGATAATTATCCTTGGATTCTATCAAGAGTGCCATTATGAGAACAATTTTCTCATTCACTCTACAATGAATTTTCCCATTTTTCCAACAGGATGTACATAACTTGGACAGAACTTATTATCTAAATATGAACACTCATTTTTCAAGATGCAAACCAATTCAGTATTGGTCAAAATTTTGTCTATGTGCCACAAGGAAAATTCTTGCTCTAAATTAGAGGGGAAAAAATGCAACAGTAAAGGCCAAACAAAAGTCATGAAAAAGGCCAAAAACACTCTTAATCGAACATCCATCTAATAAGCTAATTCGTGATTCAGTGAGATTGTCTCTCGCCAAATCATTATGCGCCTTGGTCGGTGGTTACCTTCTTACTTCGAAGATGAAAAGATGAAATTGTTGCATGTTTTTGTTTTGTATTGCTGCAACAAACTATCCTACATGCTTTTTAGATTTCGTTTTCTGAGGCTGCGATTTGTTGACTTCTTAGTGACAATGGGATTGAAATCCAAAGAGGGGCAAGAATCTTGATATGTTGCAGTCAAATTCATGACGTAAATACGTGCATTTTAACTAGGGTAAAGGTAGGTTGAGACCTCAAAAATTAAAAATTTTAAATTTAAATGTCCTTTTTTCCTTTTCAGTTCTTAAATTTTATTCTTATCCTACTATTTTTTTAAAGGCCAAAGTACATCATCAGTCGCTAAACTTTTTCAAGATCCTGTCTGGCCCACACTTAACTTGCTAAATTCATAGAAGTAATCAATTGGATCATTTCATCCATTTACTCAATTAAAATAGACATAATTCGTGGTTTGTGAGCCGCACACTACCTTTGTTAGGACAATTTTGTACTTCAAAGACGAAAAGAGTCTAGTGGTTAAATGAAACCTAAGAAAAATTATATGACCGTTGGTGCACTCTTGTTTAGATAGCTTTTTTGAAACTAAAGATGAATAAGAAAAATTATCAGCAGAATATAATTAATGCAAATGAACCACCGTTCCTAAATCTTTTGGGAAAGTAATAGAAGTATTTTAGCAAGAAATTAGGGTAATATTTTGGATTAGGAAAAAGAAAAAGAAGAGTGAGGAAAAAGAGTAATGAGAAATGTTAAGGAAATATTATGTTGGGGAACACGTAAATATAAATAAAAAGAAAAAATCTTTTATTAGAAAGGAAAATACTAAGTTTCTTTTCTAAGAAATTTTGCCTTCATAAGTGATTTTTTTAAATTTGTTTACCTATTTGCATACGGCATTTTCTTAAAGGTTTTATTGTAACTCTTTTTCATAGTTTCTCTTTCACAGACTAGCTTGCTTTTTTTCCTTCTATTGGTTGAAATTTATAGTAGATTTTGTTGAAGTGAAGAGATTAGACAAGGATCTTGCAATTTGGGGGGGAAAACAAGGCTTTTCCTTCCAGGTGGTTTGATTTGTTAAGTAGTTGCGATACATTTTATTAAGATGGTAATAAAATTACAGCCCCTTTTCCTATAAGCATTCGAATTTTCGAATTTGCGGTATCTTCAAAAAATTTAAAGAAGAACATTTTCTTTTTCAGACCAGAGATCCAAACGGTTGTTCGCAAAACCGTTTGCAATGGTTTTTGTTTTAATCCACCAGATGTAATTTCATTTATTCAAAATGTAATTTATTTTCAACAACTTGTAAACATAGATCAAAATTTTGTAGAGTCCACAAATGGTGTTTAAATCGATGTACAAAGTATGATCTGAGAACTATATTTCTTGACCATATCATGGTTGCCAATCTTTCTGTCCTTGTGCCATCTCCTTTTTTTTTTTTTTTTGGGGGGGGGGGAGTATATGTCAAAGTCTGTAAATTGTACAAGACTTAGCTAGGATGGAGAACCTAGTCGCACAGAACAGTCCAGGTATGCAACTTGGGATAACGTTGCTAACTGACACTCAGAATGCAAAAACATGCTCAGATGAAATTAGAAGACAATTGCAATCAAAATACTCGCGCTGGTGAATGTTTATAACAACTATAAGATTCCTATTTCAATTAGGAAAAGCCTTCTGTAAAGTTATGGTCTGCAGGTATGTGACAATTACTTAGGAAACAATGGTGCACATATCTAGTATACATGCCTTTTGGCTAATGATCTTCTATTACAATTTTCCTTGTTACAGTTTTGCTAGACTGTCTATTTCACTAATACGTGTCTCCCACAATAAAAGATAAGAATTCAAGTTTTAGAGTATCTATCTTGATGAGGCATCTGTCTCTTTAAATAATTACTAGGACTTTTGGCCCTGGACGTTGCCCAGGGGGCCCGTGCTATGGGGTAGTTTTTTGATGTAATAGTATGGCTTTGTTTGCTTATGATTCTTTGTTTGCTTATTCTTTATGTAGTATCAAAGTATTGATTAAATAAAGAACATAGAATAGAAAATTTTTAAGACAGAGACAAATGGGAGTTAAGTATGAAATAGAAAGAGGCGTAAATACTGTGGGCGGATAAAAAGAATAATAGGAACAATTGGATATAATGTAAAATAAAGAAGGAAAGTAGAGTATCTTTATGAACTATTTTATATGGATAGGAAGAAAAACAAAAGAATATTGCATGAAAATGTGATGAGTTTAAAGGATGTGATGATGAAAATTTTTCACATGCATTGCATTGACTTAGTTTGCCATGCTATAAATTGATTTTGGGGAAAAATACTTGTATAATCTTGCATGCAATTGTTACTTCAAAAAGACAAAGGAGCATGCATCAGCACAAAACGATATTCATTAGATAATTTTGATGCAGATGGAGAAATATGCGTGGCGCATAGCTGTATCGATAGTAAAGCAAAAGAATACATGCAGAGTTAGTTCTAGAGTGTATGGGAGCACAAAATAGAGTTTGTTGGACAAAAATGGTTTTATTAGCAGTTACATGGAGTATCATTCGAGCTTGGGATGCTTCTATTCTTTGGTGTATTCAGTTTCTAAACTCCGTTTTGCGCTACTTTCAGGACAAAATTGCACTTCATCTTGTGGCTTGCTTGTAGGTGTAAACTCTGATGTTGTTGAAGCAGGGGTGGTGATTGGTTGACTCATTGGAGTATGCTTTTCTATTGAACCTGAGATGGTAGAATATGGTGTGCATGGAGGGGTCAGTGTGATTGATGCTGGTATGTGCTCAATAAGTGGGAGAGCATGTTGCTCAGTTGGGACAAAAGCAAAAAGAAAGAAGATAGTGGCTCGCTGGTCTCTTGCACGGGTTGTTCCACTCCTCATCTGGCAGTGCATCATTTGATAAGCAAGCTTGTTGTTGATGTCTTCTATTGGAAGCATTTGTTCCTATCAAATGTAAAGCAAAGAGGGTAGGAAGGTTGTGGAGGTGTTATGTTGTTGTTAGAATGAATATGAGCGTTTTATAAAGTAGAAGACAGACTATTACCTCTTCTGATTTTGTATATATCTCTGCAGCAGTGAGATTCAAGATTTTTTCTGCATATGTATCTTGGACATATGCATCAATGTGGCCTGAATCATCAGAAATCTAAACAAAGAATTTGGCTCTGCACAGAGTATAAATAATTTTTTTAGATGTTTCATTCTGAGTGATACATGAATAATATGCATAAGGTATAAAATTGGACCTTGGGACTGGTTTCTGCTGGAAGTGTTTGCAGCTGTTACATGTAAATGACATGTCCATAGCTGCTCCAGTATTACATGCATAGTTGCCACAGCTAGGGGCATAAAACTTTTGTCTATCATTTGTAATTTTGAATCTCCCTTTAATCCAAAAGTCTTTGGTCTAAAGATTGTGTTAGGAAAAAATGACAGGAGGTTAAAACTGATGTACAGCAATATGTTGGTTAATAAATATGAGACGAATTTGTACTTACAACAAAAGCAGAAGTAAGAACTTGAGATATTTGCAGGATATCTTGCTCTGAAGGACCAATCAATTTTTGCTTTGATTTTTCATAGTGCTTTTCAGATTTCACTTTTTCGATGTATACTTTATGTTCTTCAACCCTGTAATAATAGGTACATGCAGTTTTTATACGGATTAAATGTGTATATGCTGTGACATATCTGTCGAAGCATTAAAGCAAAGGAAACGAACTTACCATGTGGCTAATGAAGAAATTTCTGGAAATGGAGGATCAGACAAAATGGTTGTGCTTTTTGTAGTGCACAGAGATATTCCTGTTTAGCTGGAAGATTGTTTGATCAGTAGTAGATTGACATGATATGATATAGTGTGGATGCTTAAGGGAATAATGTGCTTACCGTAAAAGCTTGTTACCATAGGCCTGAGCACAGCAATGATAGGATAAGTATGTAAGTTTTTCATGAGTTATTCTGCTTCATGGTCAACAAAATTTTCCCACATGGTGAAAACAATTGGCCGGCACCTGTGTGGAGATGAATGATGGCATGTTAAACCAGATAACAGGAATTGTTTGAGATAAAAAGTATTGCAATATACATACTCTTCATTGATGATGACCATTTCTTGTATTGTGCATGGTTTTTCAGTACCTATAATTTGGCGGGGAAGTGCTTGAATAATAGCACCTATGATATCTATTTGTGAATAGGGGAAGAAGCATTACTGTGAGTGAGTAATTGATGAATTACTATGGATTTGGAGAAGGGGGGAATGAATTAATAAATAGGTACTGAATCTTTCAGCTGGTTTTCCTTGGTACTGTTCGAGTTGCCAAAATGGTGTTAAGGGAAAGTACTTTGACAGCTCAACTGGAGGCTCTGTGTTATGCTCTGTAATGAATGTAGTAGTGTTGAGGGTGAGCTGGAGAGGTAGACTTCCAATTTGATTCCTTGGGTCAAAGACTGAAGCTACATAAGCACTTCCAATGTAGTAGCATTTTTGGACGTGGAACATGTGTCCAATAACTGCTATGTCAGTGTCATAGATGACAGCTTGGACTGTGTCATTCTGGAACTCAAAAGAATGTAAAAAATGAGGGAAAGTTTGATAAAGCCAAGTGCAAAAATTTCGAAGCATGAAACAGAGTTGTTAATATGGTAGAATGATTATTTCTTCTGACCTGTTCATCAGTAAAAAGTAAGCGCATGAATTTTTGCTGCCTTGGCAAACCAGTCACGCTGCCTTGGCTTAAGGGTCTTGAGGGGAATGCACATGTTATCCATTAGAAGCTGAAGACACAAATTGATCATGGGAAAGAACTATAAGTTTATGAGTAGTAATACTAATGGAATATTAGAAATATAATTGATAGTTAAGTGCGAGTATCAGTAGAGAGGAGTTGTGGTCTTACATGGCTAGAAGAATCTGGAAAAGAACTTGATCGATAAAGAACTAAGTGCGTGTATAAAATATGTAAAAAAGCAATCATGTTTCAATAGCAATTCTAAGAATTTCATTGTAAACTATATTTCTTGTAGAATTACTATCTGCATCTGCTGTTGGAGGCCTTATTAGTACTTTAACATCATGTGCTGTTCTGGCTCTAGATAGTGCAACATAAAGCTGGCCATGGCTAAAGACAGGCTCTTTTAAGTAGAGCCCAAGATAATCCAGCGTTTGTCCTTGAGGCTTATTGATTGTCATTGCAAAACACAATCTAACAGGAAATTGTGATCTTTTAAATGATATAGGATAAATATGATCATCAGAACAGTGCAAAGAAATTCTGGGGATAAAACCTTCTTTGCCATGGTGGTTTCCAACTGCAATTTTTTGCATGTATGACATTGCGAGTAAAAGATAAACATATTAATCTAGTACCATTACACAATCCTTCAGCTGGATTAAGATTTCTAAGCAGCATTATAGGAGAAAATTTTTTCAAAATCAACTCATGAGGTGGCAAATTAGGTGGGTGCAATGTATGTAGAAAATCTTCATGCTCAGATTGTTTAGATTGATCTAATGTTTCATCAAAACTAATATATATTTGTTTGTCACCTGGCAGCCTTTCAATTAGTAAGCTGTTGATTTCATTAACAAATTCATTCTTTGTAGTTAATATAGCTCTATTTATCACATGTAAAGACTGACCAGTTAATAAACTCATATCAGGAATGACCAAATTAACAAGCTGATTAAGAGAATCAGATTCATTGGTAAATGGTAAGAGCAAAGATGAAAGTGTTATTCTACTGTCTTCTACAACGGGGAATGTTCCATTGCCAATATCAAGCAAGAAATCTGAGAAATTTCTGTCCAAATATGCACGCATGTTCTGTACCAATTTCAGTTTGTCAAGATAGTGCCAGACATATGAATTTACAAGACTTGTAGAGATATAATCTTCTTTAAAGCCTTTTGTCACAACAAGTAATGTTTGCCTAAAATCTCCACCAAAAACTACAACTTTACCGTCAAAAGGATTATCAGAATTCATGAGGTCTTTTAATAGCTTATCAAAACATTCAATTGTATATTTTTTGGCCATTGTAACTTCATCCCAGATTATAAGTTTAGCTCCTTTGATAAGTAATGCAGTCTGACTCTTATTTGTAACATTACAGCCTGTTTCGCCGTCATCATTAATAGGTATTTTAAACCATGAGTGAGCAGTACGGCCACCTGGTAAAACTGAAGCTGCAACACCTGATGATGCAGTTGCCAAGGCAATTTCACCGCTTGCTCTTATAGTTGCTAGGAGAGTCTAGTATAAAAAAGACTTACCAGTGCCTCCAGGGCCATCAACAAAAAATGCTTCTGATTGTCCATGGTTGATTTTATACATTATCTTTTCATATGCAAGCTTCTGTTCAGTATTTAGCATAGAAATACTTGCAAGATCTTCAGGAGATATAGGTATGCTGAGCTCCATGTCGAGCTCTTTATTATGTGGTTGACTAAAGCTGTCATTCCAGCTTTCATCGACAATAGCAAAGTCACAAATGGACTTACCCATAGCATGCAGATGATCATTAATCAATTTAAGCACTTTCAATCTTATTTCAGCTGATGTTAACTGCTGATTGGATTTAATATCTTCAAAGAGGTGGGCTTCATATTTTTCCCATAAGAGTCTTGGATTTGCTGGGCAAGAGTAAGCAAGTAGAGTTGCAAACAATTGACACAAGTTATGTGGCATTTGATATCCCACTGCTTCTGCTAAACAATTGTCAGCTTCATTATTATTTCTGAGAAGGCCATACAATTCAACAACTTGTCTGAATGTCGAAGCTACAATGCTGTTTAGAGTTGATGGGGTGCAATTTTAGTTATTTATTGTATTAATATTTCCTAATTATTTAGACTAAAAATTGCATTCTTGGGTGGATTCTGCTGAGTTTATTTAATTGGTGGTCAATTGCAGAGATTGGTGAAATTGTACTAAAAAGGGTGTAAATCCAGAAGCGCTCCTGATAGTTAGGCGCGGGCGCGCCTAAACCAGATGTCTAGATCCAGGTCTCCAAGATTTCAAGGGGCGCGTGAGCAATTTCCAAGAGTTTGTGAAGTCCAAATTCTAAAGGAGTGTGGAGTTAATTATGATGTTATCTTATTTGGTAGTTGGAACTAATTTGGTATTTGTTATTAGGAAACCTTTTAGAATAGGAAATTCTTAATAGAATAGGATTTTAGGTTATTAGTAGTTTTTGGTTTCTTGAGGACAAAAAGGAAAAGAAGGAAAACGTGGGAGCAAAATCCGGAAAGGTAACAATTGGAAGTTGAGTCGTGGGAGGCTACTAGTACCTTGGTGACTAGTAGATTAATCCATCTTCTCGGCTACATCTTGGTGGCTTGGGAAACAATACAGAAGATGACGGATGAAGAAGCAAAAGGAACCCAGCAACAGCTTTCCGTTTTTCTTCCTTCCTTCGCTACTTTTTTCTTTTAGAATATTGATAGATGATTTCTCTATTTTCTCTTAACAACTTTGGTGAATTTTATACATGATGTGTGGTTAAATTCATCCTTCTAGTCAAGGAGCACTTGAAGATTTGGTTCATCTATTTCTGTGAGATCTAATTTATTTTAACCGTTCCCTCTATTCATTGATATTTGTATATTTTTTGCCTTTATTGGTTATAGTGATCGTGTGTGATTAAATAGGTGTACAATATTTAATTATTCACGTGATCTATTTGCTAATTAGAGTAGTTGAATCCGTAATTGTTTGACTGTTCTAATCCTGGTAGCAACTAGCATAATTGGGTTTGTGTCAGGGAAACATACAATCTAATTTAAATGGACCCTCGTAGCGTGTTTGTTAATTAGAACAGGGCTTCTCTAATTTTTAATGCAATTAGGAATTAAATCCTATGGTCATACCTAGGGTTATTCTTGGATTAGGAAAATAGTCAATGGTCGTACCTTGACTATCGATACAATAAGGAGAGACTGCTGTCAGATCGTATCGGCAGTGAAAAACCTGTTTGTCAATGAATGTTGGAGTTATATTTGCATCAATGATCAGTTATTTGAACCATTTCTGAAGTGTATCCTTGGTTAGAGTTTTTCCCATTAATTCTCTCTTTTAATTATTTTTCTTAGTTGTTTAAGTAGTTAATATTTTGTTAGTTTTCAATTCTCAAAATTCCCCCCAATTCTTGTCACTTGAAAAAGGAGTTAATTTTTCCTAATCCCTATGGAGACAACCATATTTGCCACTGTATACAAAATTAACTAATTCTGATATATCGGATCAAGTATACTCCTTGGAATCAGGGTGAATCCAGTAACCCATTGTACATCCGGAGTCCCTGCTCTAGTACCTGAGATTAGCTTTTGATTATTTTTATTGGCATTAGGTCTATTAATTATTATTGTACAAGCTCGACACCTGTCAATTTTTGGCGCCGTTGCTGGGGACTGGTGCCTGAATTATTTGCTTCTTTTTGAGTTCATTTATTTTATTTTATTTTATTTAGTTTTGCTCTGTTTCTGTTTCTTTGGTGCATTTTTGATTTATTTATTTTTTTCTTCAAGTTTTTTTTATTTCTCCTCTATTTTTCTTACTAGTTGATGGCTGCTAATTTTCATTATTTTGATGATAGACTGGACTTTGTTCCTAATTGGGTTAATGAGACCTCTTCTATTAGTGATCCTCATTTGGATAATTTGGCCTCTATTGTACAAAAGTTGAGTGATAGACAAAAGTAACAAGTTGACACCTGTGGAATATGTCAATTAAATCATCTAACTGACATGTGCCCGCTACTCCAAGATGACATGAATGCCCAAGTTTGTGATGTTGGAGTATTCCAAAACCCATCTCCACCAATGTTTAATCCTTATTCAAATATGTATAGTCAAAAATGGTGGGACTACTCCAATTATAGCTATGCAGCGAGGCCACCTCAGTTTCGACGGCAATATCATCAACAACAACCATCATCAATGCCAGGTACATCTCTTGAAAAGATTGTTGAATTACTGGCTACTAACATACATCAATATCAACAGGAGATGAGCAAGAGGATTCGAAACCTGGTTAGAGGGTGGAGAAGATGTCACCATAGTCGGAGATTGCTCACTGGACTCTTCCACTGGAGATTTGAGGTTGAGATCCTTCATTTTCAACTTCCTCTTCAACTGTATCCATGGATCCTTGCTTTTGAGACTCCTGCGATTCCTTGCCACTACTCGAGGTAATTGCACTCCCATTTTCTTCACTATTAATAATGGCTTGAGAGGGCAATTTTTCAGATATTTGAGACGCCAATTGTACCATTGTATATGCCATTAGAGAATTATTGACTCTTATTCTAAATCTCCTGTTAATAAAATTAACTTTATTATACCAGAAGAATTTGAGTTTCATGACAGAAATAATTTAGGAGTCATGATGACTATTAAATTGTTAATTGGTCATGATGGAGGAGTGAGTGAAAAATTGAAGTTGTTGTTTAATTGCTTAGCGCCATCCACTAGTCAATGGAAAAAAAGAGCTCGTGTGCATAAAGATTACTCTACTTATGAAGGATACGAAGATTATGTAGAGAAGAAAGCAATGAAACGAGTTACGAGATTTTATCCTCCCTGAGCAAAGACAGTTATGTCTAGCCAAAGACATTAAAGAAAGGCGCTACTTGGGAAGCAACCCAAGAATTTATGATTTGTTTATTTTTAGTATTTCTAGTATTTTTGTGTCTTATTGAGTAAATAGGTTCAGTTGAAGTGCTAAATCTTTCATGTGTTAGGTCAGCCTACAGTTAGGCGTGCCAGCTAAATTAGACGCGTCTAAGAAAGAAATTCGCTGCGACGAAGTGTCTCCATCGGGTTAGGTGCCATATAATTGGTCGCGCTCTGGTTCCAATTTCAATCTGGTCAAGCGTTGGCACTAGTTAAATGCCAAACCTTGTGATCACGCCTAAGGAACTAAATTGTCGAAAGTTGGACAGAAGTGTTGGTATTAGTTAGGCGTGCCCACGCCTAATTTGGTGGACCACCAAAAAAAAAAAATTTCTTTTCCTTTCCCCTTTCCAATTCTCAGTGGTGTTATTATTTCAAAAAAAAACAAACAAAAAATAAAAAAACCCCCGAACCCTAATTTCTTTCCTTTTCTTTCCTTTCTTTCTTTCTTTCTTTCTTCTTCTTTCTTATTTCTCCCTTATTTCTTTTTCTCCAAAGCCCTACAACAAGATGGCTAAGAACTTGGCGCAATACTTCCACTATGTGGGTTTCTGCCCACCTTTTTTCCCGAGTCATAATTGGTTGATACCCTCCACCGTGATTCAGGAAAGTTTCGTTGTCTCCTTTGCCTCTTTTTACATGTTCTTTATTTGCTACATTGGGGGCAATGTAGGATTTAGGTGTGGGGGAGGGTTAGATATGCTTTCGTCCTTTGTTTAGCATTTTACTTTCCGTTACAAAAAAAAATTGAAAACAATGATGAATACAATTAAGATGGGGGTCTAAGTAGAAAGTTCATGCCAATTGGGTTTTCTATTTTCTCAATGATGGAGTCAATTGATGAATATGTTGGATTTGACATCTATTGTTGACCACTTGTGAGTTTTTGGGCTTGATTGTGAGCAATTTTTCTAAATTTGCCCTATTTTTTGTTTGTTGAATGGTATTCCACATGGTTTGGTTATTCTAGAATTTACTTGATTATGCATGTCAGGGCCGCATTTAAATGAATTTGGTGCATTAAAATGATAAGGGCATCTAGGATTAACCACTTTTGACTTTCGAAAAAAATCCTGCCTTTATTTTATTTACCATTAGTGAGCCAATTTGAGCCTTTAACCCTTTTCTTTGTTTGATACTACAATTGTTAGCCTAGACCTCTTTTTCGACTTTCTCTTTACACCCATATGTTAAAGTAATGCTTGAATTTCATTGCATGAGAAGTTGGTGTATTATTTGCAAGGCAACTAATAAGAAAAGCAAGTGTAGCAAGTTAAAATGCCTTTCGAGTTGTTTATTTCAGTTTCAAAAAAAAAAAAAAGGAAAGCAAGAAGAAGAAAAAAAAAAAGAAAAAGAAGAAAAAAATAAAAGAAAAAAATGGAAAAAAAATCCGACATGATTCTCATATAAAGTTCTTATGTTGTGATTATGGCAAATACCAATACTTGGTGCCACTTGTTGGGTTGATGAAGTGCTAATTTGCCTTGAAGGTGAAAATTCGTAAAGAAATTGTGCATTGGAATGTTGGCATTTACTTTGACATATTTGCATCTAAATTGACCTTCTATCCTACCTTCACCCAAACCCCATTACAATCTTGTGAAAGTCCCTTTGATTTTTGTATTAAATTCATTATTGAGTGGTGGAGATATGATATATGAGCAAACCTATGATAATGTCATCCCATTGTGTTGATTTGAGTGTTGTTTTATACCTTATACACCTTGGAGTGCTTGAGTGTCAAATTCTATGTGAGGTTGTCAATTTGACGTATTCTGATTTTAATGAAGTTGTTGGGAAGTATGGAATTCCCTGATTGGTATGACTTGCTATAATTGCTCTACATCTTGGTTGTTTTCTGAGTTGGGATATGCTTGAGGACAAGCATTATTTAGGTGTGGGGGAGTTTTTTAGATTTTCATATGAAGTTGGTGAACGGACGTGCATGAGCAGCATTCGGAGGAAGTATCTTTCACCTTGCAATGGATGTGCTGATATAAGTCTATCGATTGTCTGCCTTTGTTTTCTTTCTTCCCAAATTCTATCATCTTGATTCCACTTAAAGTATTGCGGAAATTCTTTATAGAGGCATTTGAGCTGTTTTGCTTTCAGGTTAACTCTATTTGTGTTGAAAAATTCTGTTAACATGGTTCTTGATGCTTTGGCATTATTTGTAATGTTTTCGAGCTGATCACTTTCGTTAAAAGCAACTGATTGCTGCCCTTCGAGATGCAAGTGGAGGCTAATAACAGATGGTTGAGTCTGAACCAAATCAAATGCAAATATTCTCCAAAGAGCTTCTGGAGCACATATCCATCTCGCTGACTAGAAGTTTTTGATTTCATCAATGGTTTCATCCGGCTGCTGTGCACTTAGCTAGTATAAGATCCTTGCATGACCTTTATAAATATACTTATAAATGTACTTCACAGCTTCTATTGTTGAACAGATTTCAACGTTGATATGGCAGTCATATTTTGCCAACAAAAAAGGGTTATAAGGTACAACCCATCTGTTGTTGAGTTCTTGGTTGTGAATATAAACTTTTCTGCCATTGTTTTGGCGCTTGTAGATTGGATATGAGTTCTTGCCATGCCTTATGAATTCCGAAAAGTCTTTTGGATAATTAAATCTGCACTTATGATTTTGCTTCATGCATGGACTTTTTGTATCGAAAGATCCACACGGTTCATGGAGCATATGCTTAACCACTAAACTGTGCAAGTAATTTGAAACAATAGGATCTGGTAATTCTGCTGAGACAATATGATCATATGCTTCCGGAGAATGGAGTTTTGATGCACTGTCGAGTATGAATAAGAAATGTGCGTGTGGGAGACCCCGCTTCTGAAACTCAATAACATATGTATAAGCAGCGACTTTTCCAAATAGATTCTTTTTATGATATCATCTTTCATCATCTCTAGTTTTGCACGAAAGACACGTGCTGTTAAATCGGGTCTGTTATGAGCTTCTTCGCCATCCAACAAACATTCTTTAATCTCTAGCCAAGCTGGATTGCATGTCATTGTGATGAAAATATCAGGCTTTCCATACCATTGCACAAGTGCCATTGCATCTAAGTATCTTCGCCTCATATCTCGTAGACCTCCTATAAAGGATGCAGGCAAAACAATACGTTTTCCTATGTTGGAAGCTGATGTTTCTCCATTTTGTAACTCTTGTCCTAAAATGCCTTGATATATTTCTGTTCTGATAGCACGTTGTTTGTGTCTATGGAAGTCCAAGCGGGCTGATTCAATTTTCACATATGTATCTACCCAAATTGCTAGAGCAGGTCTTGCAACATGAAGTCGCATTATGATCGCCGAGCTCATCAGGAACTTGTAAGAATAATATTCACGGCAAGAGACTGTTGTTCATTTTTTAGTCTTCTTGTTTTGGTTGAGGGCTGAAATAGTGAAAAGATATTAAGGTGAGTAGAAAGGATTGAAGCTGCAATACAATGTAAATAACTAAATGGATGAGAATTCTGGTATTAAAAGGACTAACAAAATACCTTCATTTTCTGCTGAAATGATGGCATCAGCATCTGCATAATTGTCTGGAAAAAAATTCTCACCAATACATGTTGAGCGACCAGCAATATCATCAACACCTTTAACAAAGCGTTGGATTCCTTCATGCCATCCAGTCTCACCATTTGCGAATATGAGCGGATATTGTAGAGCATCATAGCATCGAAATAGTGCTTAACAATCGTATTTGTCCAGTCTGTATATACTTGTATATAGCGTAATGTATCACCTATATTTATATCATTTTTTGCCCATACTGCGGCAACTTGAGATGTACTTGGACATTGTACACTCTCGATCTATACCGGATCGATTTTTGGAATATTCTATAATCATCTACTCCTTGAATGGTCGCTAAGCTGCGGAAGAATGCAGAATACGGATTTCTTTGCGGTATGTTTTGCAAGCGGTAACAATAGATTCACGGAATTTGCTTGGAGATGGCCATTGATTTTTGTTTCATGGTGCGTGTCAAGAAATACAGCTGAACATTGGATGGCTGCGACCACTTCGGGACTGAGTGGATTCATGAAGTGGTACATTTGTCCTTGGATTCTGAATGTGTAGATTCCTCTGTTCCTCTGACTTAACTCTTTATCATAATGAACACCAAGTGATGTGAATGCAAACATATTATTGTAACTTCTAATACATTCACGGAATTCAACTACCTCAGGTTAGTGGCAGTATAGAGCCTCAATAATTCAGTAGGCATTGCAGTACTTGCTAATCGAACTTCACCAGCATAGCAACAGAATCGAGGTGGCTCTAAATAGAATCTTTTCGCACCACAATGCACACAGTCTAAAACTGGAGGAAGCCTACTTGGTTCATCAGGAATTTTATCTATTAACTGTATCCTAGCTCTTTGCTTAGCAGGTCACCCTAAAAATTATGATTAATGTTTTTAGCCAATTACTAAGCTAACAAGAGAGGGTGCATAAAAGCAGTGGTTGTGTCTCTATACTTATACCAGCATTAGTTGTTCTGTGAGCGATAGCTGATTTGTGTTGTATTGTAACAGCTGTATGTATAGCTGCATGATTAGACACAGAGCTAATGTTACTAAATAGTGAGATCAGTTTATCTTAATTAGTTATTCACTGTATGTACATATATTCAAGGGTCTAATATACCTGGTTGATTAAGATTTAGATTCTCTGCATTAAATACTGGATTCTCAGAACCAATGACTGGCATGGCAATTACAAAACCATAAATTAGTTCTATTGATAAAATAGCTATTTTAATGTAACAGTGATTATAAGTCAGCAGGTGGAGGGATTAGTGTGCACATGCATTTGTTTCTGTGAGAAAGCCAACCTTCAGTATCCTGTTGCTATGTACTTAAAGCTGTAGTAGCAGTTCTGATGATAGTGTTGTGGCACTGAGCCACAGAATCAGTAATAAGAGTATCTATTTCCATGGTACTAACAACATCAGAAGTTGATGCTGACTGAGTTAATTTATACTTTAAACGTGAAAGCTGTTTTTTGGCTGCTAGGTCAGCCTTTTGTTTGCTAGAGAGAGCTACATATCTTTCTCTATACGGCGATTAACTAAGCGGCCTTTCTTCATCAAAAAAAACTTCCTTTTGCAGGCCATGAACACTAAAAAATTCAGTAAATGATGTTTAACAAACAAACAAACAAGAGAGAAGGAGTAAACAAAATAGACAATTTAACGGATACATATAACACATATCAAAGCGAAGCATTGGAGATAATAACGGGCAGAACATAAAGAGGAAAATATAAGTAAGCAAAGAAATGATGAAGAGAAAAAGTGTACAGAAAATAATGCTGAGGAAATATGAAAAATGGTACTTAAGTACCTGAAAACAAAGGTCGGCGTCCAAGGATGGAGCAATAATAGAATCAGTGTAGTGCAACCTGAAATAAAGAAAGAAATCAGAGCATAGATGAGCTATAAAAACAGAAGTTGTAGGAATAAATGAAACGGGGAAAAAGATAGGTCAAAACAATATCATAATAATAAATAAAAAATAAAAGATGAACTATTTCATAGGGGAAAAAAACAAATCAAAAGCTCATGAAAAGAAGATAGAGCAAGAGAAGATCAGAATAAAAATAGAATCTGAAGTATTTCATAGCAAAAGAAAGGAAAAAAATCAAAAACTCATGGAAATGAACAGTACAAATATGTGGAAGCATTAGACAAAGAAGCTCTGGAACGGGAGCTATCAGATAGGATGCAAAATAGTACAGGATAAAATTTTCACATCACGAGAAGCGTATAGGAATTAAATTCCATAATAAATATAAAGCAAGTACAAGGGAAAAAGTAAACAATCAGAGGTGGAAATGATCCGAAAACTATGAAAAAGATGGAAACAAGAAAATCATAGCATGATAATAAGCATTTAACGGGTATGTATTGAAACAGGAGGAATGAGAAGGAAATTTAAAAAGCTAAGCTAACAAGCGGGGAAAAAATCTGCAAAAGAAGCAACATATGTAACTCGTTACTTGTCAAAACAGAAAATAGTAAAACAAAAGCAAAAGCATAGGTAAAAGATGACATGCATGGAAACACTAAAGCATTGGCTTAAGTCTGAAAAGATTAGGAAGAAACTAACCAAATATGGAGAAGGAATATTAGGCGACCTGAAGAGGGAAAATTGAGGTGAAGATGGATAACATGAGAAGTGGAAATGGTTGCCTGTGCTGGTAAGTTCACGAAGCATGCAAGAAAGACCAAAATGCGAGGATGTAAATGAGGCTCGAGATCATTGACACATAGACACAAGGAATTGTCAGCTTGATAAGCAAGCTGTAAACTATCAGCAAAGCAGCTATTAGTGCACCAGTTGAAGGATTATAGCTACGAGAAATGAGATAGAGGGGTAGAAAAAATGTCACATTAAAAATAAATATAGAATGACAAAAAACCGATGTATATGCATAGAGGAAACAAATTTGAGGGGCAATTAAGGCAAACAATCAAAGCAAGCATATCAGATCCATTTAAGAGATGCAGGCAAAGGACGGAAATAGGTGAAAAAAATTCAAGATGTAGTTTCCAATAACAATGAGTGGTTGCCTAATGGGAGACAACTAACACAAATGTCTTTTCAATGGGTCATGTAAATGAATATAAAGAATTAGAGAAAAATAATATATAAACTAATACACTTAATCTACATAATATACATGTGATGATACTGTATGGCTAATATATACAGTATGATATATAAAATCTAACTAATTTAATAATACATTTAAAAGCAGACAAAATAGTAGATTTAAAAGCATATATATTATATAATGTCTGTATAATATTAAAAGAAAGTTAAAAGAAATGGGTGCATATGTGTTGTAAATAATTTAAAAAAGATTTGTTTCACATGTGAGGAAAAAGAGAAGAGTGGGAAAAAAATGAATGAAACTTTTTATACAAACAGTTTCATATATAACACATTTAATTGACTTGAATATTAGCATTGTAAACTTTCGCACAAAGTGGAAAAAGAGCTTAGATAATTAGAATAGATGAATGATATGCTTCACTCTAGTATTCAGTAAAAAATCCGGGAGGGAAAAGTCGAACAACCATCTGAATGGGAATAATAGAATAATTTACTACAATCAATTGGCCAACTAATTTATAGTAAAAATATAGAAGTTTTCATATACACAGATAGTTGGCAAGCTATGAGGCAAAATAGGTATTCATAAAAGATTGGAAATATTTCTGATTCGATAAGTAAGGCTAATAATAGCATTTTGTAGAAAATTGGATGAAAATTTTAGATTTTAGATTTTAGATTTCAAACTAAATTGAATATATTTAAATATACATCATATCATGTAATAAGTGAGCACTGCATCATCTAACTTTATTTAGAAACCTTACTGCAACTTAATTAATTTGAATATTGAACTTTAAACTACTAAACGGCATCAACGTGTTAAAATTTTAATGCATCGAATTCAAGTATGAAACTGAGTAATTACATAAACTAGCAGACAATTTAGATACGTACGCAAATTTTTTTCCCCTACAAAATGAAAGAAAATTATCCATTTAATTAATGCGAATGAAGGCTGGATCCAAATACATATTTATAACAAACGGCTAATATTTGTCAATTTTCCACTCAATTAATGTGAATCAAGACCGAATCCAGATGCATATCTATCACAAACAGGTAATATTTGTCAGTCAACTATCTGTTCGATCATAAACACAAAAGTCTAACAACCAATCGGGCGAAAGTAATAGAATAATTCTGACCACTCATATACATACATACATACATATATATATATATATATATATATATATATATTAATCTGAGCACCTATATACATGCATGTACATATATATATATTTTGGCATAAAAAGCTAAAAATTACATATATACATATACACAGAAACCTGAAACCCAATATACTGAGGAGGAAAAATGAAGACGATGGAAAGGTTGTTAGAATTTGCTATTATATAATTAGCAGTAATAACAAAAGAACTTTAAGGTAGCCATTCACACAAATTTGAAAACATCCCTCATTCGTCCAATTAATACATCGCATGAACCAACGAACAATCAGATAGGTAATTAAAGTCTAAAGTTAACGGAACATAAATGGCCTAACATACAGGCAAGTAGACCCAAAAAAGCAACAAACAGAACACGCATATTAAATCGAACAAAAATGACAAAAATGTGTAGCATTAATTGACCAGCAAAAGGCACCACAAAGCACGCACGAAGCAATCATCAGTTCCCAGCCGTCCTTCTTTGGCGTAGTGCAAAAGACCAAAATATACATGACTAATGACTGAAAGACCAAATAACCAGTAGAGACCACATAAGCACTATTCATTTCCCAACTCTCCCTTTTAAATTAGTTAGATGTAACATGACATAATATGAAAATGTGTGACAGTTGCTGCGCCCAATGAAAAGAAGAAAAGAAAAGAAAAGAAAAGAAACTGTGCGACAGGAAACCTCAATTTGAAGCATTGTACATGGTACTTATGTTATGACAGAGTGGAAGATTATAACCTTGATGCTTAGTTCCTCGAACATTCTTACACATTTCCACTAAGTGAATTTTTAGGTTGGACCTACATAATAACTTCAATTTTTCCTTTCGTTTTCAGAAACAATAAAGGAGCTATCTGTATTGCTAATTAACGTGAACACATAGCTAGCTAGGGTGAATATGCCTATGTAACTTGACGGTCCCGAAACCTGTCTAGTGTGCCTGATGCCTTAATGTTTAGTCGGAGGCAGTTTAGTGATATTGACCAAGACCTACAACTCCATGAAATATAATGTATCATTAGACAATTAGTTTATGAACACAGTTTAGCAATTTAAGATTCAACATTTACATCTTCAAAAAAGATTCAACATTTATTCAACTAAGTGTAAGAAATGCAGGGTTGTAGCTTGCATTGAAAAATGTACTAGCAGAGTTATAATGTGTTTGGATACCATATTACTTGAAATGTTACTTAGAATAATTATTATTGCATTTTTTATAGTGTGATGCATATGAAATAAACAATGATTGAAAAGATAAAAAGGTATATTGAAAAATATTTTTGTGACATAAGAAAATAAATTCTTACAAATAAAACCTATCCAAAAACACTTATTGCCATTGATTGGATTTAAATGGGACAAATGTAAGAGTTTAAGGTATATAAGCATTCAAATTTGAGAATTTAGAATGTAAAATGTCCAAAATTAAAGTTTAGAGTATAGAGTGAAAAGTGATGCAAGTTTGAAAGTCCAAATCGGAATTAGTGTTTTCTAATTTATCTAATAAGCTCATGTTCTAGCTAGAATAGACTAAGTTCTGCATTTTCTGCACTTATTGCTTCTATTTTGGAATTTTCTCGTAGTCCAAACATGTATCAGTACACACTATCTCAGCCCTCAAAGAACCGGGGATGCATTTTTAGTTAGTAAGAATGAACCACTTCCTTATAAAAAGTCGTGCATTTGAATCTCGTTGTTAATGTGAGAGTTGTTTTAGTAGGCAATCTATAGGAACTTCAGAAAGTAGCTTGTGGTCAATCAAAGTGAGGAACATTAAGAGATCCCATAAAAACACCAAAAATGAAAATTAGAATTTGTCCTTCAGGTCTGAAAAGAAATATTATTGCAAGAATACTGTTGTTGGTATAAGACTGCCTAAACTTAGAATCAAAGGCGAAATCTCACCAGGTGGAGAGAACAGAAAATGAGCCTACAAGCATTAACTAGTGGGCTCATAACAAGGGTCCAATTTTCCCTACACAAATATCTAGTTATCGATAGAGAGGTGGCAAGAGGAACGGGCCCAGGCTTTACCAGTATTATTTAATAAGACATGGAGCTTGGGGCACTCGGTAGCAATTTTACTTGGACCAGCAGCGAGTGGGCGAAGTACCTAGGCAGTCAATCAAGTTAAATAAGTAGGATCGCCCAAACGAAGTTCCGTAGTGAGTAAAGTAATAACACTAAGGCCGCGTTTGATAAAACTGAAATCTGAAATTTGAAATCTGAAGTCTGAATTCATTAAGTAATTGAATTGTTAAGTACTAAATCTAATGCATTTGAATATATATCACATTCAGTGATAAGTGAATAAACTTATCACTTATTTTTGGGAGCAAATTTTGCCTAAAAATTCATTGCCACTTAATTCATTTAGATATTCTATTTTCGGTTATCAAACGGTGTGAACATGTTAAGATCTGAATCCTAATAAGTTTAAGTGCTGAATTGGGTTATCAAACGGGGCCTAAATGAATCTATAAAAATTTTTAACAACATGAATTACCATAAAATAAAGAAATTGAATCCAACATAAGAGCCGACACAAGGATCACATGACAGGCTTGATCTTTGATGCTGCTAAGGTAAAAGAAGTAAAGCAAGTCAAGATCATGCAAAAGCCTTCATGCTTCTTGTCTTCTTGATTTGAAGGGAAAGATTGAGCTTTCGGCTGATGTTATTACCGGGATTCATTTGCGTCTGTGGAGTCATTCCATGCGATAATTTTTTGATAGGGATAATTTTAGAAACCTCTCTGAAATTTTTGACTATTTCATTGACCTCCTTTTATGTTTCAAAAATTAAACTAACTTTTGTTGAGATTTATTATCTTGTAACAACTACGTCCAACCAACAATTAAAAAGTGATATTAGAAGAGAAAAATAACATGATTCCACCATTGCCCTTTATCTATTATATTAATTAGTTAATCTAATACCAATTTCCTCTTTAAAAAAAAGTAAAATTTGTTGTTTATCACCGTGAATCAATCACATAAAGTATCAAAAAAAAATAGTATATTGTTCTATATATTTCACTTAACTACTAATGGATCAAGTGCCTTGCACATGAATATTATGCTTTTCGATTTTTTCCTTTAAAATTTTTAGAAAATCAATTGTTTTGAAGGAATAAGTGTAATTGAGCCAAAAATGTGATATTTAATATTCATATTATTTATATTTTTTTTCTGAACTTGGTTTGCTCTAATGAACATAAATGCACAAATAATAAAGCATTTTTTGTCCCAAGAGCACTTTTACTTTGTAACAATATCAATATTTTTGTCTTTTTGTTGAATTTGAATAACCGAAATGTCCTCTTTTATATCATTTGAATTAAAATTTTTAACTTTTTAAATAATTTATTGTTCCTCTTTAAGTCGTTTTATGAATTTTTTATTAGTTTTAGTGAATATTTTAATTATTACTATTATTATTTGCTAATGGTAAATTGTAAAATAATTTATAGTGCGATTGTAATTAATAGTATTTAAATATATTGAAATTCCATTGTTCAAATTTAAATAGCTTAACTTTGAAGAGAAATGTTTTGAATTGGTGAAACTTATTTGTATTTCTCATTGATGACATGCTTTATAATTATAATATTTACCTGATTAATAATTTTAAGTCATGAAGATTATTTATTATATAATAATCAAAATACAACAATATATATTATCATTTAAAATTGAATATTATATAAAAAATTGTTTTTTGGTTTAATTCACTATAACTTAAAAGGTTGTTTCACTTTTGTAACTATTATTATGATTGGCATTGATGCATATAATATTCATTAGTTGTAGTTTAATGTTGTTAGTTGTTATAAGATTACCATCAATAACATTCATTAAGTTTAATTTTCGTTACAATTTAAATAAATAAATCTCTAGCATAAAACTCTTTGCTTACCATATTATGTATTAATGAAATGTAATGCAATTTATCCATTTATTAGATAGAAGTGTAATTTTGGCATCGTAAAATGGTTTAATTTACTTATATCCAAAAAGACAAATAGATTTATAGCATTTTTAAGAGACTCATATATAGTACCAATTTATTGTATTTTGTTTCATATTTGAAGTACTCTTTAAATTTGGATATTTTGTAAATAAAATTTGTTCTTCTTTCTTTTGGTAAATAAAAAATAAGGAATCTTTTATTTTTATAATTGCTAGCATGTTGATATTATTTATTAGTAAAATAAAAAGCAATTTGTCCATTTATTAGAGAGAATTATAATTTTGACATCATAAAACTAATATCATGTTTTGCTTACACTATTAACTATCAAGATTCACTATACTTTTATAATTGATAAATAAAATTTGTTCTTCTTTTTTCAATTTAATTCACCATAACTCAACATAATATTTTTCATTCTTGTAATTATTGGCATAATTGATATTAATTGTTGAGAAAATCCAATGAATTGGTTGTTCTTTTTTGATTTAATTACCATAATTGAAGAGAATGTTTTTCATTCTTGTAATTGTTGACATAATTTATATAAATTATTGAGGAAATGCAATGAATTGGTTGTTCTTTTTTTTTTTCTTAGTTTAATTCACTACAATTCAAGGAGTGTTTCTTTGTAATTGTTAGTATAATTCTTATTAATTATTAAAGAAACGCAATATTGGTGTCAAGACTAATTTTTGTATCACAAAAATTAAGACCAATTTTTGCTGATACTTACATTTCATAAGGTGATAGATAGATATAAGATCCAAATTACTCTTTTCAATTATAAACCCATTATAAAAAATGATCAGCAATAAATAATCAAAAAAATCTGGAAACAAAACATTACAAATCGAAAAGCAACCCTTTTACAAGAAAAGATGCGCAAGAACAGGTTGGATTTGAGTTGGCATACAAGCCGAAGGTAAAAATTCCAGCCATTTACTCCCAATCCCTCTTCAATCTGATATCTTGGCAATTAGCACTCTGACAAAATAATCCTTTAAACATCCCCCCCCCCTGCTTCTCTGTTTCCTGTCTGGTCAATTTTTACAGGGGCAATGATTTCTTCAAGTCACACTACGCATCGTTTTAGATTATTGAAAGTAAGGACCCCTCAAAAGGTCTTTGCATTAGAATTGTTGACCACTCCTTAGCCTTCTCACTCCTTCAAGAGTGGTTCTTCCTGCTTGTCCTCCCATTTATTCAACCTTCTCTGAGCTATCTCCACCTGCATTCCCAGTTGATACAACAGCTTAGGTTAAACAGAACTGCTATGGCTTTATCATCCATAACTGAGTGCAATTTGATGCAATGTCACTAGCTAGTGACCATCTTAATTCGGAACAGAATGACTCTAAAGTTGCTTGAAACTTTGTCAAGATTCGGACTTAACAATGATTGAGACTTTAGAGTGCTGCTTTAAGGTTGAGGTTTCGCACCAGTTTTGAAAACTTTAACAAGAAACTAGAAGAATTACCTCTCTGTTCCAGTCTGTCAGATAAGTGGACCATATCAAGATGATAGTTTGCATCAATGTGCCGCAAATCATGCCAGTCCAGATACCCTGAATGTCATAGAAAGCCTAAGTCAGATTAACAATTGAAGAGTTCTGTAATCTTCTGTTACTGATGGCAGCCAAGATGAATCATACTCGATTTGTTGTTACTTGGATAAAATGTACTTGTTAGTTGTGGTATTCAGACAAAATTCTTGATCATGCTTGCAGAATATTCATAGGATGATTATGTAGAAATGCTTTTCCGGTTAGGGGAGGAAATTAAAGAAAATTATGTGATGCATTGCAGAATCCAGAGACTAGTTTTGGTTACCTTGGCACCCAGATTGAAGTAGAATCCCAGCAATACGCCAAGAGGGATCCCAACAATGTAATAGCAGCACACATTCACATGTGCAACAAATGCCTGCCAACCACACCCCACAGCGACACCTACAAGATGCACATTTGACACCAAGCTTTTAATGTGGAGCAGGAAATGGCACAAACATAATTTTCACTTGGTGTTTCCTTTCTTCTTTGGGCAAAATATTATATACCGTGATAACATTATTTGGAGATGCTATACAATTAAAATAATGAATCCAGAAAGAATTCTTTGGGTAACATTAGAAATGCTTACCAGACAAAACTGGTTGAATCCCATTCAGAACCAGTGCAAATGAGAGTAATGGACACATATCAGACACAGCATCAGAAACAATTTGACCTTCTGTGAACAGATAGCTAATGTGATGTCGCAGTGCAAGAATACCAAGGGCAATGATGAGTGCGATAACAAATGATAAGCTTGTGACGATCACAACGGAAAATGCAGCTGCCCTGGGGCGTGCAGCACCAAGCTCATTTCCCACTCTCACACTGTTCAACAATTTGTAGCAGGAGAAGTTGTTACAAACGCAAATTCAAGAGAGGCGTCAGACGAACTGAAGAAAGAAAGAGAAGAATACAAAACAGGGCTAACCTTGCAGCTGCATTGAATCCTATAGAGATCATGTTTACCCAACCCAAGATTGACATGCTGCAAATGAATGCAAGATATTAGACAATCTGAAGAGTTCTACAACTACCAATGTAGAATAGTAACAAAAGATTCTGCATCAAAGCTAGTAAATTATAGAAACTAGAGAACTGAACATGATTAAAGATCCAAATTGGAAATGTTGCTTCAGGAAAATGATTCTAACGCCTAAAAGTTGCATGGCTGAAGTCTGAATGATTCAAGAAGGGCTTTTTCTCCTTACCAAATAGAGAGGGCATCCAAAGCCACCTCAGGATTCGGAAGCATTCCTGACAAGAGAACAAGAATCTGGAAATACCAAGTTTCCAAACACAGCATCACACCAGAGGCAACAGACAACTTAAAGAAGCCCCAGAGTCCATGGAAGGCCTGAAAGCTGAATCCGCGCCAGGTTTCTCTAGTTTTTTCACTATATAAAATGTAAATAAACTGCCCGATCACGATTATCCACCAAGACAAGCTCAACACCAATGATGCACCTAACAGTCCAAGACCAAGCTTGTAAATTGCAAGCCAACTCAGAATGACATGCAAAACAACTGTAGCAGCTGAAATGAAAGCACTGGGAGCCACAATGCTTTGAGCTTGGAGAAACTTCTGAATAGGGAAGTTCAAAGCATAGGCAAAAATTTGAGGGATAAGGCCGTAGGTGAACACGGCTGCTGCACTAGCAATTCTGTCTGATTCACCAAGTAATAGGAGGATAGGTTTGCAGAATATGTAGATGAACATGATGAAAACCGCTGTTAGTGAAAGGAGAATAGTTGATCTTTGGACATAAATTCCGAGCATATCCAGTTTTTGAGCTCCATATGCTTGTCCGCATAAAGTTTCCACTGCACTTCCCATGCCAAGCTGTTCATAAGACATCAAATTCATTTACTCAACAACCTTGAGTTTGACAACTTTCAAGAATTCCAATTTGAAACTCCAATTGAACAAGTACCAGCCAACAGTTACTTAACATCCATTTTATTTCTCATCCAAACATTTGAACAATTTATTGGAAATTCATTACACTCGTAACAATGTTCAACACCATCTACTTCTCAAAATAAGCCTCTTTCATTTCCTCCAAAAAAAAAAAAAGAAAAAAAAAAGAAAATGGTAGCACGTTTTACAAATCAAAATGTTACCCATTAATAAAAAACCTAAGGCCATCTAGAAACTTTCATTAGTGGGAAACTAGCCAAAATTTTTAATTTTTATGACATGCACCTTATTGAATCCTTGGACTTTTGTGCCAGCATTTTCTTGTGCCAATTATCAAAGACAGGACTCTCCTGCAGAAGAAAGATTCAATATAGCCAGTATAGTTCAATTGGCTTCTTGTGAACTTTATATAAAACTAGTTCTTCTTTTTTTTTTTTTTTTCCTTTCTTTGTCACCATGCCTGGCACTTCTGGAAATCGAGTACCATGGGCCATGGCTACAGTCCTACAATGAGTACTCGGACCGAGTTTTGACCTTTATTCACTAAAGGGCAGATGGGAAGAAGACAACACAATGGTAATAAAGTGAAAGTACAGAGCTTAAATAGTTAAATTTCAAATGCATCACGTGAATTATATCCTTTTTCTGAAAAGCTTCGGCCTGCAATATGATCCAGTAGCCTTGCTGCCTAGCGTCTATAGTACAAAAGGAAAGAGATCGTGTACCCGAACAATCACATGCTCCCATGGCTTGAAATAATTCCTCCCCTCGAAACCATTAAAAGTTTATTTATACATTTAAAAAATGGCAAAGTACAAAAGGGTACTGTGCTTTTAGAAACTTTTTTGGACTCAATGGAAATTTAATTTTGTATTTTGGGCAACAGGAAACATAATCTATGTTCTCTTTAAAATCATGAATGGGGCATTCTTTTCAAAAGATCTGTCTAATGGGTGCTGATTTAATACTTGTTAATATGCATATCAAGTGTTAGATTTTTAGAAAGATAATTAGAAAAAATGTATAAATGTAAGAAAAGTTAATAAATGTTATTACATACATACATATATATATATATATATATAATACATGAGAAATTAAGTGAAATTTAGGTGTATTACCAATTACCCATTGGACACCTATTCAAAAAACCTTTAATTAATAATCAACTTGGTTTTGAATACAAATCAAGAAAGCGACTGAAGCCCATCCTCGTTTCAAAAACTAAGGAAAAAAGAAGATAAAATAAGTAATTGTTTATGCCTAATGGAAACTTCTTGGCTGACGAAGACCATGGACTGCCAAAAAGTCATAATATTTGGTTGAGACCAGGCGTTTTCATAAAAAAGGCATTGACCAATGATCAATAGGACAAAAATGTAGACAGTGCTAAGAAAGCTGTCTGTACAAAACAAAAATTTGTGTTTTTTTGCCTAAAAATTTGTGCTAGTATTACCAACACAAATTTCAATTATCTTTCTATCTCACATACATCACATCAAAAAAGTACTACAGTAGTGCTACAGTTATCTTTTCAATAAATTATCCCAAAAAATCTACTATCCAAACGCACTCAATATCTTTTTCAACAAATTATCCCCAATAATCTACTATCCAAACGAAAAAACTCCTGCACATAATTATGCCCACAAAAATCCAACATTTTGATGTTTTACTGTGGTAGTATCATAATAAGAAAGTTGAAAAAATTGTCCATTTCAGATGTGTCTTGTCGTTTGAACAAACTTCTTTTTTTTAATTAAATGACTCTCTACTTTGCAGAAGTCAGATTAACATGCATTATTTGTCCAAAAACTTACGTTAGAATTTCGTCATCCTTGTCATTTATTAATTGCTTTGAAGTCCTTTCAATCATTTTAGTAAACGAAATCATACTAGTGTATATTAACCAAAAGTTATAAAACAAAAATGCTAGTGTATACTTCATAATTGTAATACAAACATACAAATCATTGCTACAAAGTTTTAGTAAATAATTTACAATAGTCACTAGTCAGCACAGTCTCAGCAAACAAGAGATAGAAAAAGAGGAGAAACAATCATAACAGTTGACATTAAACTGTCCTCTTTTTTCTGTTCTTTTCTTTTTTAAACTGGAAGACTAAAGAGATTAGTCCCTAACTTAACGACAAATTAAAGATAAAGAGATTCCTTTGTTCTAAAGGTTGTAGCAACAAAACTTGACCACATTTAATACCATCCCAGAATCGGTCTAAATTTCAGGGTTCCTCAAAGCCAAGATCTCTCTTCGAGAAGATGAAAATTAGATAAAGAATTACTCAACGATTGACATTTGCAGATAATATTTTTCATTGAGTTTCTTGTCCTCCCGCCCTTCCAGATCCAGCCCAAAAAATGAAACAGTAATAAAAACAAAATAAAAGAGAAACCTTACTAGTTGATCAAGGGTATGAATGAAATTGTACTTTTTGAAAGATTCAAAATGTAGCACTAGGTCAATAAGAGAATTTTCCATCCTGCAGTTTCATGATCTCGGTACTGTCACTAGGTGGACAACTAAGGGGAGTCGAAAAAAAGTACTCTAAACAAGAAAACCCTTTAAATTGATTTACCAAAAAGATCAAGAAAAAGTAGAAAGTCAAAGGTCTACCTTTTAATTATCAGCTATGATTTCATCCAGCCTATGCCTTTAATTTATTTTACAAAAGTGAAATATGCACTGCATTTTCTCATATCTCACAACCCTGTAACACCAAATCATTCATCTACAATTCTTTTCAAAAAATAAATACGCACCATAATGTTACTAAAATAGAGGGATCATGCACATAAATCATGATCCACCGTTTTCAAACCTGTGTAAATTTTTTTTCTTTTTGGTAGTATGCACATATGTAACTGTGTACAAGAGATCAGAGAAAGTCTTTACCATGACACCATAAGCAAAAGACTGAATACCATTATTCCCAAGATTAGCAGCAGCAAGTTCGAGATTTCCAAGATGGCCAGAGAAAATCTGTGTGAAAACAGACATAGCAAAGTTGACCATATAAACAGCTGCAGCAGGAGCGGCCAACCGTACCAAAAGCTTCAGTTCAATCCATGTCGCGGCAACAACTCGCTTAGCAAGCGGAACATCAGTGTCATGCAACACTGTTTCTAGTTGAACACTTAATTCATTTTGGCTTTCTTCTTCTAGTGTTTTGGCCTTTGGGTTCAAGGTTGGTGTCTCTGCTGCATTATTCTTGTGGTTGTTGTCGAGCGGAGGAAGAAGTAGAGGTTGGTTTAGGCCATTCTGGTTGGAACCCATGTCGGAGATTGGTTGGCCGTGCACCACCGTGTACGGCGGTGGTGGTGGTGGTGGAACAACTAGCTAGTAGGGGTAGGCTTTGGTTATTTGGGGAGGTGATGTTATGGTAGACTTGGGAGGGGACGTGACGTTATATAGGACCCCTCAATGGCTAGTTGCATGAAAAACCCAAAAAAAAAAATTAATAATAATAAGGAATAAAATAAGGCAAAGTTGTGAATCTCTAGGCATTCCTGATGAAATGGACCCATTAGAATTTTGCCACATACTATATTTGTTAAAATAAAAAAGAAAACATCGGTACAAATGATTGTGTTAGATAACCCAAGTGATATTTCTGTGGCCAATCCGCATGTATGAACTACTCCTGTTCACACTTATTATTGTATTGTTTTCGAATGTCTTTTTATATTTTGCTTCCACATATTAAATACACCAAAAAAAAAAAAAAGATGCATTTGTTGCAAAATTCTTGAAGTTTAGAGCCACCCCTTGAATGGTATCAAACCTTTGAAAAACAAATGTGAATTTGCACAAAAAGTTATATCCAACCCATTGTTATTCCTGGTCTTTAGCGCACAAAATAAAAGACTACTTTAAAATAATTTATAGCTTACCGTGGCTGCTATCTTTATATTTTGGGCATTGCTGGATTTCACACGTAATTGTGACTACTATAACAATACACTACTAGTGTAATTTCCTTAAAAAAGATGCATTTGTTGCAAATTTTTGAAATTTATAGCCACCCCTTGAATGATATCCACCTTTGACAAACAAATGTGAATCTTGCCTTGGCTGCTATCTTATATTTTGAGGATTGCTGGATTTCACGCGTAAATGTGACTACTATAACAATATACCAATATACCAATAGTGTAATTCTTTTAAAACATTTCTTCCCTTGTTTTATAGTTACATGAAAATACTTCACCGTCTGGATAGTTTCACACTGTATGAAGTGCCCAAGCATAAAAGAAATGTTGAAACTTGTGTTGGAGAAGATTAAATTAGAGATATATGAAATTTGAAGGAGAATCAAAATGTTACTCTCTCTCTCTCTCTCTCTCTCTCTCTCTCTCTCTCTCTCTCTCTCGTCATTTCTCAAAAATGCAATTTATTATCTAAAAGGTTATAATAACAATACTTTCAAGACTTTAATAATGTGCTGTAGGTACAAAATTATATTTCTTTTCCACTTTTTGTTAAAATTTGATTCTACAAATTTTCAGGACTAAAGCATAACATGCTAAATTAATATGCAATATCTACTCAAAATTGGTGGCTATCGTGAAATAGAACCATAAAGACGAAAAAGGTTTTTTTTTTCCTGCCTGGATGATTTACATGATCTTTTATTATATTGAAATTAACGTTTACATTTTAACAAAAATTTTAGACCATAAGTTGCATTTCTCAATATATTTTGCTTGAACACCATTATGATCTACTTTGTCCATTATTCATATATAGGGTCTAATTTGTTTCAAGTGCGTTGAATTACGAGATAACCAAATATTTGTGGAGTTTTTATTGTCAGATTGTTGTCCTTTATCACAAGGTTAGCTTAAAACAAGTTCATTTTATGCATGTATGTCTATGCTTATTAGATGGATTTGGAGTACAATCCATTACTAATTCAAAAAATTTACAACCTAGATCAATTCTATGACATAAACAGTGGAGGAAAAACCCCATATCCACACAGAATACAAAAAATGTGTCTATAATTTTTTGTTTATTTTAATTTTGTGTACAATGGTGTAAATTAGTTTTTCTTTTTTTGGGGATGGGGGTGAATTTATGGGAGAATTGGGAGAGGACCTGATGTTATATAGGACCTTTCAATGGATACTTGCATGAAAAACCCAAAATTTTAATTGGAAATAAAGTAAGGCTATGGTGTGAATTAATTCTATGCATGTCCTTACGCAATGGAACCATTGGATTTTTGCTAGGTTCTAGATTACAAATAAAAGAATAACGTTGGTACAAATGATTGTGATAGAAAAATTATGTGTTGAATATGTGGTCAATTCGCATGTGTGAACTAGAACTGTTCAAACTTATTGCTGTTATCGATTTTTTTTTCTCCTATTTTGCGCCCACATATTAAGCACACCAGAAAAGATGAACGTGTCATAATATTTTAAAATTTCTAGCCTTGAACCTTTGTGAAACAAATGTGAATTTTGCAGAAAAAATGATACTCAACCCACTGTTAATTCTCGGTCTTTAGGGCACAAAATACAAAAACATTTTGAGATAAAGATATCTTGCCTTGGCTGCTATCTTATTTTTTGAGCGTTGCTGGATTTCACATTTAAATGTTACTACTATAAATTTTAGTAGTTCAATTTTTTTAAAGCTTTTCTTTTCCAAGTTTTCTTGTTACATAAAAATTTCTTCAATTTTGGAAAATTTCACATTGTATGAAATGCCCAAGCATAAAAGAAATGCTACAACTTGTGTTGGAGAAGATTAAATTAGAGACACATGAACTTTGTAGGAGGATCAAAATGTTAGCTCTCTCTCTCTCTCTCTCTCTCTCTATATATATATATATATATATATATATTGCTCATCAAAAAATGTAATTTATTGTCCCAATGGTTTTGGCGATAAAATAGTTTGAAGAATTTAATATTGTGGCTTGGGTACAAAATTGTTTGTTTTTGTATTAACTTTGACTCTACTATCAAAAAGAAAATAATTTATTGTCCCAATGATTTTGACAATAAAATAGTTCGAAGAATTTAATATTATGGCTTGGATACAAAATTATTTGCTTTTTGTACTTTTTAATTAATTTTGATCCACGAATTTCTGGACTGAAATATATCCTGCTAAATTAAATAGAATATCTACTCAAAAATGGATCAAACTTTCTTCTTTTCTCGTATTTAGGAAATAAGACACTAGAGGTTGAGTAAACAAGGACAGAAAATACAAACCAATCATCATGGCAGGGGTGGACAAATGTACTTCAACCAGATATTCCGAGATTGGTTTGAAATTTTAATCAGTACTATAATCCATAGTAGGTCTTCAATCAATCCATGAGTATTTTTTTTTTTGTACAAGCTTGAAAGTTTACTAGCATATTGATCTATTTATATAGCATGGGCGCGCACGCACATCTGTTTGTACATGTATATGTAACTTATATCACAAACACAAATTTTAAATATATTTTATTTTACTACGTCACATTACAAAAGCACTATAATATTATTTCAAATAATTTTTTCAATTTCCTATCCAAACATATATCCACACATTTTTGAAAGTTCTTGACATATGTATTTGTTCAGTTTTTTAAAACATTACAATAGGCCTTCTTCATAATTCATTATTCATTGCTGTGTTGATTTGCATTGTCGAAAAGGGTGCAGATGATGTCATCATTTGGTGTATAATTTTGATTGAAAGACAAGATACGTGTAGCTAAGGGAAATGATTCTTTGATTAATGCAACACCACTACAACTATAGCGATTATTGTCAATGTTATTGCCAAATCTACAAAAAAAAAAAAAAAAAAAAAAAAACTTGAAAGTCCTACTTGCTCTAAATAAAAAAAAAAAAGGAAAGAAAAGTGTTTCACAGTGTTTGTAATTTTTTCCCATTAATATTGTATCACTTTTTGCAATTTGATGCATGTGAGATAAAATGTTATTGGAAGAAATGAAAAGGTAAAAAAAGTCGTGTTTAAGATGCAAATTTTTTATCATTTGGCATTTTGCAAAGATGAACTATCTCCCTAACATATTGCTATTATAATTGAAAGAAGAATAGTCTGAAAAGACAAAATGAGCTAGAAAGACTTAGAGAAGGAGGTGGCACAATTCTTTTTAGACATAATAGTAGAAGAATTTATTGCGATCAATGGTGGATGGTGGTTGAGTGATAAGGCTAATTCTATCATGGAAAAGTGATGGAGTGTCAGTGAAAGTTGTTTTAATCCTTTAATCAAATCAAAGATAATAAAAGTGTCTTAGAAGCTTATAAAGGTGTTGGGTTACATTTTTCTTTTCTTTTCTTTTCTTTTCATAAATCACTATTATGAATTCACTAACTTGATGTTTGGGCAACTAAATTTTGTTTTGTATGTATATAAGATATTCAATATTCTAGAATGAAATCTACATTGGAGATGTGGGGTTAATCATCCAAAGAGAGAAGGGCTAATCATCCCCAGCTTTTTCTTTTCAAAGTTTATCAATTTGGAATTTCTTTTGCTCCAAGACACAAACAGTACTAGAACAAAAACAGAAGCAATTAAGAGTTATGACCAACTCAAACACCCAACTTTGTACATGGTTTGATCAGTTTTTGGTTTAACCCTCCTTATTGACCTAGACAATTCTTGGTTACTAGGTCAATTCTTAGTTACTTTTAACAATTCTTGTTTGATCGGTCCTATTTAACAAAACCGAGTAATTTTGTTCAAAAACTGTCTCCTTATTTTTCTGTTGTAAAACTAAAAAAGCTAAACATTTTCCGGAACTCTCTGTGCTAGTGTTAATTTGCGGCAGCAACCAACTGGATCAATTACGAAGAAATTCATCAAAAAAATTTTTTAATGATCAGTGGGACAATTGAAATTTTTTATTCCACAAAGTTGATTTCTTAGGTTTGCGGGTTTTAAGGATATTGGTTTGAAAGGCACCTGACTAGCATGTTTTTAGTCAAAATGTATATCAATCTTTGACCAAATTTAAAATACGACTGGAATTTGTTGGATTAGAATGAAAACAGAAGAATTGATTCAGTTCTTTTTTTTGAGATATTTTTTTATTGATATAGCAACAAAAATCGTACACGTAAATTCCCACAAAAAATCCTACCCCCTAGAGGGATTTATAGTCCTAAAATTACAGTATCACAAGAGCAGAAAGCTGTAGCATAATCCCCCAACCAATCAAAGTTTCATGCCAAGCTAATCTCCCTGTTCTCCTTGTTCTTATGCACCCCTTTCCAGCTCACAACCACAGCTTGAATCTTCGAGATGATCTTCCCCACAATCTGATCACAACTTAATTGATTATTACTAAATATATTCTGGTTTCTTGCCCACCATATATAATATAGTACACAGTAGCAGCCAATGACAATCTCATAAGTTGACTTGAAAGATTATCCAGTTGAGTGTGAGCAAGGCCAATACATTTTCAGTAGACCAGGGGTATGAACCTCTATAGACAAGGTTGGGAAATGAACCTTCATAGACAAGATTTAGACTTTGAATTTGTCTCCACATCCTAAACGTCACAGGGCAAGCAAAGAATAACTGGTCACAAGTTTCTATGTCACAGCATCAAAATACACAAGAATCATTGTTGAACCCTCTACATTTGAGATATGTTTTCACGGAAAATGTAAATTTTTTTTTTTAGAAAAAATTGCATTCCACACAAATAAAATTAAATGTTGCAATAGCTAGTTTGACGTCTGCGCTCAGAAAATTATTGACCATTTCTGGTTTGCCTTTTGCATGTTGTAGAATCTAGATGGAAGAGTGTATGACTCTCGCGGTAGGTTGTTTGGATTATCATTTTCTGAATTTTTCATAAAAAATATATTATAGTGATGTAATATATATGAGATAAAAAGGTGTTAGGGAAATGTGATCAGGAAAAACGTAAAAACTTTTCATAATAGATTTTTCTTTTTGAGCAGCGTATGAATTTAAATGTGCCATTTGTTACTTGAGTTGTTACTTATAAGGATTGGTGTAACAAGTACTCCATTAAAATTTATGTAAAAACTTGAAAATTTATTGGCTATATTTTGAGTGTTCTTGCAAACACCAACATTTTTTAAAATCAACTACAACAAGTTACAGTAAAATTTTAGCTGTTATTTCACACCAAAACATAGTCATTGAGAACCCGTAAAACAATTCTTTTCCGTTTTTCGAATATATAAAAATTGCCCAGGAGCAGACAAGACCCACCTGTGGGGTAAGCCCAGGTACTGCCCCAAATTATCTGCCCCATAAATTGCAAATTGCATGAGAGTCAAATTCATCTATAGGGAAAGGAAGAATCTGGTTCAATGATCCAGAAATTAATGATTCAGGTACTGTTGTCTAGATTAAATCATTGGATTGGACAAGTGATTTAATGTCCAACCACTTCAAAGTCACAAAAAAAAAAATAGAAAACATACAAATTTCTTTTCTCTCTCTCATCACTTTTTAAATTCCACATCTTTTTTGCTAGAAAAAATTTTTAAAAAATTTAAAGCCAGAAATATCCTCTACCAAAGTCAGAAGTGTCCTCTCAGGTCTCTGCAGATAACATACCTCAACCTACACCTGCAAATAAATTTGATGTTCAAGGGAGTAATTCATCCTTTATGCTCTTTGCTTTTCGTTTTCTGTTTTGCTGGTCTTCTCACAGATTGGTCAGTCTCCACCGACAAGACGTTACAGAACGAACAGGGCAAATTCTAGTTGTTATGATGACGATCATGTATAATTAATACTAGTGTCCAAATCTATCAAAGGAACGAGAGGGGCTGCTAGTCCAAATTGTGAAGAAGTCTGGCCAGGATATTGACTCAATAATCTACCAAAAATAGTGGTATAAAGTAGTTGACAAAAGTTTTAACACACACACACATACGTTAAACACTTTCATTTTATTTTTAACAAATGTGTTTGTAGTTGAAATTTGATAGCTAAACAATTGTACTCTTTTCTCATGAATACAACCATTTTTATTTTATTTTATTTTATTTTATTTTTGTGCCTGGAGAAGGCATAAATTTCTTAACTCAATTGGTTATAGAAGACAAGAATCATTACAAACATCACACCAAGCTTTGTTGGCATGCAGGTGGAAATAATTAGCCCTTTTCTTGATCAGATGACATATGGCCTACGCAGTGAATAATCAGCACTGAGTGTAAAACAGAATGCCACAAAAAATCTTGAAGGTCCTGCATCTTACAAGAAAATAAAAGTTCTAATATAAGTGCAACATACTGAATTATCTTGCAATTTTTTTTTTCTATTTTAGTGTAAATGCAAGGTCTCAAATTCGGGATCTCTCACTTACATCTCCACCCCTGAAAAAACATATGGACTTATATCTCCACCCTTGAAAAAACATATGAATTTAGCTAAACTTTATCTAGGTATTATTTTGTGTTATATTTACGATTTAAATGACATTTCAAAACAAGACACAAGAAATTATACATTAGCTTTGATGGTTTACCCTAATTTAAATTGGCATTGGTGTTTCTTTTGTCATATCAAGAAACAATTATCATAAAACTGATTGCTCAAAGGGATTTTTTTAAATGAAGCAACCCTGGAATCGTATAAGTTTGATATTTTGGCAATTTTAATTAAATTGCTCTCAACTTAAGTCTAATAAGCTGAGATAAAATGTATTATATAGTTCAAAAAAGTACGGCCAATTTTGTGTTTAGTAAATATCAATAAAAAGAGAAAGCGAAAGATAATAATGATTCTAAAAAATTTGAAACATATCCGAGCAAATATGATAAAGACAGATCACCCACGCATAGTCTATTCAAAACATTTATATGTACTGAAGTCCGCGCTGTAGTGCAAAGGAAGGGATAATTTCAGAAACCTTCCGTGAGGTTTCTAACAATTTCATTGACCTTCATTGAAATTTATAAAATTACATTAATATCCCTTGAAGTTAAGTGTTTGATAACAAAATCAGTCCAAATTAGAAAAAATACACTTTAAAAAAAAAATTTAAGGATAGAGATGAAAAATTGTTCCCATAAATGGCCCTTTTGCAGTGGTACAATTTGTATAGTAAAATAATGAAAACTAATAGAAGTTAGAAAGAATTATTAAAAGTGAGGGGAAGTATCTTTTGTCATGCTTTGTAGTTCATTAGCTAACTAAGTCAATGATTTTCACATGCTGGGTTTAATTTGTAATGATCAACTCTGAAAATTTCATGATATGCAACTAGCATGTATTACACTGAAATAATAAGAGATTAATTACTTGTATTGTTATGATTGTTGTGATTTATAGTAGAAAAAATCTTAGATATTGCCTTTATACTCGCTTCTTTCTCCTTAAAACTACCAAATCACTTTTGCTACCATCTTAATAGAAATTCCCCTCATGTTCAACGTTTATTTTCTCCATCTTTGTCCTTAGTTTTCTTTCTTCTACAAAATGCCTTCTTCTCATTCTAACTAATACATTATCCTTGTCACCAATATACTCATATATTGGCAATATATTGGCGTTTTAAATGGCACCTTGCAATTGCAACTATGGTTTCTGATTAAGTACTTTATCACAATTATTTTTGGCTTTTTTTAATAAAACAAAATCCAATATTATTAATAAACTAATTGAAAATCGTCCATCATGATTTGCTTGAAAATGAAAACTACACTAATGGCAAAAAGTACATAGAACATGTCACAGATATATTCGAATTCAAAAATCATTAGATTTAATAGAACTATAAAATATAAAAGCTTATAAAGTGAATCACAAATCATTAGATCTGACCAATTACACGAGCTGTTCTATAAATATCCGTGCATGTCCATTCCCTCAAATTTGTTATCTAACTAATTCAAGTTCAAAATAGATGCTGAGAAAAGATTTAAGAAATTTCAAATCTAACATATAGATCTGAAAAAATTCTTAGATTTGAGGAAACAATAACTAAAACTAAAACAAAACTCCTACTAGAATAGCTTAGAAGAGACGAAAACTTTCACTAGTAAATACTAGAAGAGAGAAACCTCTCCCTAAAATATTTTAAGAGAGACTTTATTACATAGAAAATAAAAAGAGAGAAAGAGAAAAGGAAACCTTATCTTGAAACCAATATCAATTGGAATTAATTAGTTTCTAATAGGTCTTGCCTTTATACTCATTTATCAAATGTTAAGTCTTTGAATAAGACATAATGGCTTTGGATATAGTAGTAAGTTCACACCATGTGATGTATGCAACGGGGCCCAAATTTCTGCTGGGATAGGTCATTATAATTTTACAAACCGCAAGAGAGGTCAATAAAATAGTTAGAAACCTTAGTATAGGTTTCTGAAATTATGCTAAATAAAAATTCACAAGTCAAAGTAAGCATAAACAGGACCATCTTCACCCAAAAATGGATAAACATATTGTCTGGTTTTGAATATTATGGCCATAGTCTTGTCTCCTTATGATAATACAACTTGATGGGGACCTAATACTCTCATCATTTGATTATCAAGCTCAATAAATGAACTCAATGTACTGTAATCAAGTTGACATAGAAAATGACCATCATATTTCATTGAGGGAAAAAAAAAAAAAGAGCGTGCTTATTTTATACGTTAATTATCACTTTCTGTGTTGGCACGGGCACCTAGCTAGAGAGATTAAACATCTCTTCTGTAGAATTTTTCTTTTTCAAAGACCATCTCAATTTTAATTTTTTGACCCATATTTTTGAAATTTAAAAAAAAGGCCTCTTTAGCTTTATGATTTAAATTGACCCTCCCGAATGCATGTCATAGTTTTAGAGATCTTTGCTACAAATTTTTTATAGATATCTCCTCTAATTTACATAAAATTTTTAACCAAATCATCAATATCATTGAATTCGAGTCACCCCTTCTCTCAAAAATGAAAATTTAGAAAAAAAATAAAGGGAAAAAAAGAATTGGGAAAGAGAAATTGGAAAGGAAATGTGCGCCTTTTGTAATGCTATGCTTTTTGAAAATGTGAACCTTTTTAAAAGGATATATGACTCTTCAATGTCCTGTCAGGAGGATGCTAAAATAATGCACCAAACCTTTTGTAATGGCATTTCCCTTTGCTGTTGTTACGGACCATAGCATTATAAACACATCAAACTTTAAGCAAAATTAATCAGGATATATAATTGTTGTTGTAATTAAATGTAAAATCAAGAAAAGTATAGTAGTAGGTAGTAATGTCAAAATCTAGGGGGCCGGGTCGAAACATTATCTTTGTCCAATGTTTCTAGGGTTGTCAAAGTGGTCCAAGAATCCATATGAAAATAATTGGAGCATTCAAATGAAATTATTAGTATGCCACAAGATATCGATAGTGTACTGCACAACCACAAGGACTTCATCTCCAATGGGGACTCTGTATTGGTGGAAATGCATTTTTGATAAAACAGAAGAAAATATTATTAATAGATTTATTGAAAATCATTCAATACTATTTGTTTGACAAATACAACTTCCATAATCGTAGAAAATATATAGAACATGTTACATAGATATCTAATCTGAAAGATCATTAGATCTAACAAAGATACAAAATAAGAAATATTACACTATGAATCACAAACTATTAGATCTGATCAAATACATGAGCTGTACCATAAAGATGAAAATGCTTTTTAAGTACACATCAAGTTATATTTATTATCCTTTTTCTATTGGAGTTCACTAAGAATTAATTGGAGGCTCCTTGAGCACAAAATCAGCTGGTTACATAAGTGATCGTTGTTTTATTTTATTTTATATTTTTGGGCTGAGACAAAGACCAAAACTGATAAATCTCTTGTTTTTTCCTGCACTGACCCCAGTTTTTCTAGTCCAATTACGAAAAAGTTTCACTCAAAGGCCGCAACTTAAGGTATAAATTTGAAAAGTTTAGCCACCTTTTCCATTTGTCTATTGTAGCTACTTACAATCTATGGTGAAAGAGTTGAAGGGTTCTCTTATTTTGCCCCCCTTTTTTTTAACTGTCGTGCTCAATATAAAGTTTATACAAGTACCTGCCCATTGCCATAGAAAGGCAAATTCCTGAATTGATTATAGTATCCGACCAAATAAAAAAAAAGGAAATTTCCTGTATTTATGAGTTGGATGATTTTTTGAAGTTGTCATTTATTTTTTAAATTAGAATTTCTTCAAATGGTCCCTTTAATTTCATTAAATCTGGCTCCAACCTCTAAGAGGTCGAAATTCATTGCCCAATTATCTAAACAAGAAATGACATTAAATTTTCTGCTGGTATATTGCTCGTGGGATTAATTAATTCTGGATAGTACAATCAAAGCTAGTACTCCCCTCATTCATCCCTAGTGCTATCTGGATATTTATCTGTAAGTTAAACCATTTTATATGGCTGCTTCCTCATTTACTTGGGACCAACTGCTCAGACAAGTCAATTTTTATTTAGTTTAGTACTTAGAATCTTCCACGTAAAGATAAAGAGATACCAAAAAGCAAAAAAAATGTACAGTTCAAGAGGTACACACCAAAAAAAATTGGAGATTCGTGTTGGCTGATGATACTTTCAAAGCAAAAACGCAATTGCTAGGGTAAATTTTGCTATTGTAGACATCTTTACTAGAAATTATGTTAGATTCGTCTATAAAGTTTAAATTCTAGTTGTATTTTTGCATATTATAATTTAGTGTCCATTTTTATTGTATGAAATTTTATATTTATTATATTAGTATCTACATTGCACTGTACCACTGCAACCGGTGATTGTGGAAAGCCTTGACTAGGATGGGTAGCACTCGTTGATTATTAAAGGGCTGAGTGAAAAAATGCCTTTTCTTGAAATGTGAAACTTTTCGTACCCACTTTGGCCTTCCCCAAGTTCTTTATTGGATCAATCTCCCTCTTTTTTTTCCTTTCTTTTTTTTTTACTTTTTCTGGTCAAACTTTGGATCAATCTAGTCTCTCTTCTTTTTGGTTCTGCCTCATTTGATCCTAGTACAAGCAATCAAGTAGCCCAGAATTCATTTTAATGATATGACAAGCACATGTTGCTATAAAATAAGCCCTCTAAGATCCAATTTCTAGATTTGTGGGAAAGCACCACAGGCAATGAAATGTTTGGGAATAATCATCAGCAGATTTTTTGCTTCTATCGAGGCTATATCCTTCTTTTTCCTTGTTTTACATGTACCATTAATACAACTTTCTGCTCAAATTATTGATTTCATTTAGCAAATTTTATCTTTTTTACCGGAATAATTCTTCTATTAAAAAATTCTTGTAAATGCTATTCAAAACTAATTTTACGTTTTAAAGTACCTTTATCATTTTCTATATATTATGGGCCGATCGATGCACCATAAATCGGAACAATAAAGCAAAGTTGCATTTAGTCGGATATATTAGTGTAGAAATGCTCCTGCGAGACTCAAAATATAGCTAATTTTGCTACAAAAAAAAAAATCTCTGAAAACTTAGACAATTAATAGATGCTTGCCTGTATGAAGTGAGTGTGAAATTTATTTAGAATGTGGGGTACCCAAAATCTGATTTCAGGAATAGGAGGCATTTATAGTTGCAAAATATCTTAAAGAGGTATTTTACGAAACAAACTAAGCATATAAACTAATATGCTTATATAATACATTTTTTCTAGCTGGTGTCTAGCGTGTGTTTCTAAATACACAGAAGTTATTATCTAAGCATATATTCATATCTATTGCTCCTCTTACACATAGATATTTTTGTATTTAATTTCATTGTTTTCAAAAAAAATGAACACTTTGAGATTCATTTTAACTAATAATCCTTAATTCTATATTAAACTAGGGTGAATTTTTATACTGACAATGTGCACATTAACAGGCATAGTTACATGCCACATATATAAATTTGTTATTTAAATTTTAAAATAAGATAACGTGATTTACATATAAATCTGTCAATTTACATACGAACAATGAAGTGAAAAGTAATCTATAAGTTATGGAACATTTGACTTCTTGCGTTTCATTTATGTATGATTATGACGTGTATTCTCTATTATTATTATTATTATTATTTAACGGAAGTCACCTTCCGAAAAATGAGGTATGTCCATAAAAAATTGAATGCAGCATTCTGCTATTGCGTGCAGGTTTGACTTTCCAAAAGAGACTATACAGAGGTTTTATCTTGCAGGTTTGACTTTCCAAAAGAGACTATACAGAGGTTTTATCTTGATATGCAGCAGACAAATGTTACTTAATTGGAAAATTTTCTGACAGATCATTGTGAGCTTTTCTAACAAGTTTCTGCCATTCATTAATGAATAAATTTGTCAGACGGCAGGGATGCAATTTATTTCCAATTTTATGTCTACTTCCCCAACTAGCTAGACAATTATGTCCTCTATTTTCGGTCATAATAGAAGAAGAAAATTTTCACATTTTCTCTTTTTCGTTTCTTTTCTCTTTCCAAAAATAATTAGGAAGCCCAGCCTATTGAAGTTTGGTAAATTTTATTTTACGTTCTGATTAAAATGGGCAAAGATAATTAGGAAGCCCTAAATGCGTATATTTATTTCATAGTTACAAATTTTGTACAAGTTTTATTTCTTAATTTTTTTTCTGGGGCAGTACTCTACATGTTTTGGTGTTGTTGGTGAACATCAATAATGTACGAAAAGCATGAATCTAATAGCTGATAGATTTAGCCTTTTCTTTTATGTAATATCAAGTTATAATCCTACTTAACTCTATGTATTAGGAAGATTAGTCTCCACTGATGGTTAAATATTTAATTATTAACTTTTTTTTTTTTTTTTGTAAACTCCTAGAACATGTTTTATAAGCAGATCTTCACCACAAAATGATTTGATCTTAACATGTCCATGGCTCTCATTGCGTTCAATTCACCCCAAAAACAGGAAGAATACACAGCAAGCACCATCAAACAAGAAGTTTACCCCAAAAATGATTTGATCTTTACATGCCAAACAAACTTTCAAAATCCGGAAAAACACACTAACTTCATACAGTATATTTTACTAAGAATTTTCCTAAGGGTTAACACGTCTAAATCCCACCCTGCATAAGCACACATTAGTAACTAACACCCTTCCTCATCAAACAAAAAAAAATAATATCATTCCTTGTAATTATAAACTTTTTCTAATTAGTTTTAATAAGTGGCCAATAGGTATCCGTTTAACAATCTTTTTACTAAATCTGCGCACACTCACGTGTCGCGTGAGCCCTAATCCAACCAGCATATCTAAGAAGACAAGAGGGGAATGCGATCGACATAAAAGGACGGGTCGATTTGTACACATGGCTTTTATGCAAGTGCAAAATTATTGATTCCCATAAGTATTGTGGATCATCAACGATATTGACTGGATGGTAGAAACACTGAAGTAAAAAAAGCAATTATCATTCAACTTGGAACAATTTCCACACATTGAAGATTTATGTGAACGCTAACAGAGCTCATCTTGAGCATGGGTGGTCTAGATTTAAATCATGAAAAAGTGTGAGATATACAATTTCAAATCGGTGTCACGTAATAAATGTTGACAAAATAAACCAAACCTCGAATTATTTATTTATTTACTAGTTTCATTAGAGCCAAGTTTTTAGTAGTTGTGTAATTTACGAATTTGTATTTTATTTGGTAATTGTTTATACAAGTGATTTCTTGTCCAACAAGTCTAGTAGGTTATAAATAGGTATTGTTTAGAGTATTTTCTTAAGAGATTCAAGAGAATCCAAGAAGATTTTGTAAGGTTTTATTGTGGTGTGACTTTTTTTTTAATTGTTTTGAAATAGAATAATATTATGAATTATTTATTTTTTTCTCCCACATACATATATTGTAAGTGATTGTTTTATTCTTCAATCTATAACTCTACATGCATAATTATTATTAGAATTCTAAAATTTAGATTCTACAATTAGTATCAGAGTCAAACAACAAGAATAGTTTTGAGTATTTCTGCTGTTAGAGTTAGGATATAAGATTTGCTAGAAAATATTCAGTTAATCGAGTTAGGCCATGAGATTAATCTTAAAGTTTGCAGTTGATGAAGAATTCGATCATAAAATTGGTCCAGAAGTTGCCAGATTATTGTGGGTGTTATGATAGAGATTAGAGAAGAATCCTGTCAGATTTGTTGATTGCTGTGAGTTATCAGATTGAAAATTTTAATTAGTTAATCAACCAATGAGGCCAAGAAACTTGACAAAAAGAGGGAAGAGTTTGTTGATACCAAAAATTGATAGGTGTGGAGCCTGTGTAATAATAAATAATAATAATAACCTAGTTGCCAGCAAAAGTAGCCTCAAGTCAATTCTAGTACTAGAGCAGGGACTTTAGATGTGCAATGGGTTACTTGATTCACCCTGGCTCCGATGAGTGTGGTTAATCCAATATACCAGAATTACTCACGAGAAATTATTAATTTGTACATAAGGCAAGTAGGGTCTTTTTCAAGTTAAAAGGAAAGGGGGGAGTTTTGAGAATTTAAGACTAACAAAGTAATATCTAAGTAATAAAATGTGAAAAATAATTAAGAGAAACAGATAGTAGGAAAAACTCTAGCCAAGGATACACTTCAGAGATGGTTCAAGTAACTAATCATTGATACAAGTATAATTCCAACATTCATTAATAAACAGGTTTTTAACTGCCGATACAATCTGACAATCAGTTTCTCCTTACTGTATCGATAGCCAAAGCACGACCATTGACTATTTCCCTAATTTAGAAATAATCCTAGGTACGACCAGAGGATTTCATTTCCTAATTGCATTAAAAATTAGAGAAACCCTATTCTAATTAATAAATGCGTTACGAGGGTTTATTTAAATTAGATTGTACGTTTCTTTGACACAAATCCAATTATGCCAGTTGCTACTGAGATTAGAATAGTCAAACAATTATGGATTCAACTACTCTAATTAGCAAATAGATTACGTGAATAATTAAATATTGCATAACTATTCAATTATACACAATAATAATCACCAATAAAAGCAGAAAACTTATAAATACCAATGAATAGAAGAAATAAATAAAATCAATTAGATCTCATAGTGATAACTGAACCAAATCCTCAGTTGCCCCTTGACTAGCAATACGAAATTAGTTCTCCATTAATGGAGAGCAAGCCATGCAAAAAGAGGTTGAAAGCTTCCAATGAATATTCTCCTAATTGTCGAGGAAAAGAAGACACAAGCCTTTCGCCTTGCATTTCATTTTTCTTCTTCTTTTTTCCAGAGAGCAAAACCAACGAAAGACTAAGTTCAAAGGGGAGCAATCTCCTTTTTTTTTTTCCTAGGCTATACTCTCGGCTCCCATAACTAGTGCAATCACTGTTTCCTATTACAAACCAATCACCTAAACCAAAGTCCTATTCTCGTTGGAAAACAAAAAAGTAAAATACAAAATAAGGAAATCTTAGCAGCTAACAATTTGGGATTTGACTTAGATTAGGAAACTGCTCGATATCCATTCCGACTTCCTGACATTGAACCGTGAAATTAGGTGCTCCCACGTGCAACTTTTCGTTCCAATTCCTAAAATTAACACAAAATACCAATTGTAAGTAGAACCAATCAAATAAGGCGATATTTGGTATAGATAAAATGAAAAATACAAACAAATATACCAACTAAATGCATCCTATCACGTGAGTTATTGATGATGGATATATTTTGGAATCTATGTAATGGGCAAAGGTATATCTTACTAATTCCCAAATATAAAGTCAAGAATCATATTGTTGTTAGTTTATAACAGTAGAAAAATGTCTCAAATAATACAATTTAGATGATATTCTCTATTGCATTATGCAAGTGAATTGTCAAAATATGTTTTCAAGAAGAAAGTTAGATTATTTTGTCAAGTCATGTGCAAAACCATGTCTGATTATCTTTTCAAAACATTTGTTCGTTGGACTGAAGTACCTTGGAGATTTTGGTTGAATATTTATTATATTTTGCAGATTGAAGAGTTGAATGAATCTTTTAAATCAAAATCTGATTGTTGGACATGATTAGTTGATTTTGAAAGTGATAGATTTATTAATGACATGGGTGATTAGAAGATTTTGAATCGGTTGATAGTTTTGATTTGCATATCATGTTTGGAAAAATTAGAAGTAATGATTTTGTTGAAAGAAAAAAATGTGTTAATCTGACTTAGGAAGAAAAGGAAAATTTTAATTTGGTAAGTGATAAAAAAGAAATTGTTGTTGAAAAATTTATTTGCTCAGACTTTCTTCAAGATGATGGGAATATATTTAATTTGATAAATACGGATTTCATAGGAGTTAAAAAAATACTTTACTCCTAAAGAATTGATTGATATTGTAGAATTTTTTGATAATTGTGGGAGTGGAGTTTCTGATACGTTTAGTGGTGATCATTTTGGTAAAAACACAATCTATGATTTTGTGTTCTTGAATGCTTATGTTTGTGGTAAATATGGTGCCTCTGGTGATGAATGAATATGCATGAATGACTATTTTGATCAAGAAGAAATTGCTGAAAATTCATTTGCAAAGTACAAATTGCATCCAATACCATGTGTAAAGATGAAACTGATAACTGGCAATAAGATGGAGTTGCATATCGTCTATTCGGTGACTGAATTTTCAGTAAAAATTGTTGTTCGAGTTAGAATTGGACCTCAATTAGTGGGGAATTTGGTTTAAAGGAGACAATGGTGGCAAAATATACCAAAGTTAGAATTATTTATTTATAAGTTTATTAAAATCAGGTTTTTAGTAGTTGTGCAATTTAGGAATTTATATTTTATTTGGTAAGTGCTTATACAAGTGGGTTTTTGTTCAACAAGTTGAGTAGGTTATAAACAGGTATTGTTTAGAATATTTTCTTAAAAGAATCAAGAAAGTCCAAGAAGAGTTTATAAGATTTTATTGTGGTGTGACTTTCTTCCATTGTTTTGAAATATAATAATATTGTGAATTATTTATTTTCTTCTCTCCCGCATGCATATATTGTGAGTGATTGTTTCATCTTTCAATACATAACCCTACATGTATAATTATTTTTAAAACCCTAAAATATGGGTTCTACAATAAAGATGTAAGATAATGGCCAATCCGTTGGCAATTGTCCTTTAAAAATAGGTCTTGTGGTTGAGCATGCTTGGCACTTTGATACTTTATCCGGTTGTTAGATTGCTACATATTTACATATAAATAGAAATCAAGGATAAAATTCCTACCAAATTTGAAACAACACCACCACCGAATTACTATCTTTTATTTATCAAAGTTTGGTTGAATGTATCTGTACTACTCTAAGACTTAAACGGATACTAGTATGAATGTATATACTTACATTAACAAGTGTCACTTCCACACTCAGATATTTCGCACTTTATAGTTTTAACAGTTGCAAAAATTTCCAACATTTATATCTCCCTAAATTACATAATAATCGTCTTAAAAACTAAAGGGTACTACATGCCCAAGTGCCCTTTATCCTCCCTCCCTCTTCCTTTGTGTCCTGTGTGATTTTTTTTGTTTCAGGATCAAAGGCTATAGTTTACTTTTATTCCTACACTATAGGAGAATGGGAAGTCCAATTAAGCTTGTATAAAGGTTTTCCTGGGCAAAATGAGAACTTTTATTGATCAAGAAAGCAAGCCCTACAAAGAGAATAGCGCCCTATTACGTCAACAAGCAACTTGTATAAATGTTGGAGAAGGGATAATTTAACTTTAAACCAGAAAAAAAAAACTTTAAACTAGACAAATGTAGTATTGCACCCTTTAAATATTTTAACAAAAGGAAGAACTCTGTTTCTTCTTAATGGACTAGGTGATACTTGAACCTTACACCTAGTGGATGGGAGTGCTTTCTATCTTTGTGAGCAAAGAAGAAAACATGAACCAGCTGTACTTTGAAAGAACTGAAAAATCTTGATTGAAAACCTGAAGGATTCCACATTCCACAGTAGTATTATATAATAATGGATCTCATAGTAGAAAATATAATTTGAAAGCCGTCTCCACGAAAGTCTTCTTCTTCCCAGTTCCCACTATTCATCTCGTACTAACATAGGATAGTCTACAGCAAAAGGTTAGCAGCTTGAAGGAAAAGGCGGTAAGAAATTAAACACCAAAATAATTGTATTTTTCTTGTAAGCACCAAAATAATTGTATTATTTTCTCAATTATGTTACTTTCATCACATGTTGTACATATCAATGACAATAATTCATCGCTTGGATTTTATCCACCTTATTATGGACACATTGGAAATTTTGCAGGTCCAATCAGCTCGAACTGAATCATTGAGGGATATATAGTTCATCATGTGAACAAGTTGACTGAATATGTTCTTTTGTCATATGAAAGATTGCAAAGTGGCAGTATGCTTGTTGGAGTGCTGAGACGAATTTTGAACAGGGAAATGAAAATAAAACCAAAGACTTATTATCATCAGTTTCTACTTTATTTGTTTCTTTTTAATCTTCTTGCGAGCTGTAGCTTTGCTAATGTGGGCTGGCTAAAAGGCTACTGGTTTACAAATTTAATTCCTTGCCAAAATGATCATGCAAATTTTCAAAGCGTGGTTTTTAATTGGCTCAAAGGTTACTTTCTTAGTGTAGTAATATAAGATAAAAGTTAAAGTTCACGGTTGGTTCAGAATCTGGTGAAATCCCGTTCCCACTGCTTTAATATGAAAATTTGCTTCTTTTTCTTTGACAGAAAATGATCAAGCAATAGAAGCGTTTTGAATAAACCTTTGAGGACTATAAGCTATAAAGACTATGTTGTGAATCAATCATGAATTCTTGTTTTATTGAATGCAAACAATTTGTGACCTAGAAAAAAGAATGTAAACCATTTGTGAAATTTCAATGCCGTGTTGTACTTTATTATTATTATTAGTTGTTATTCTTTATGTGTTTGTCTGGTTTTTGATTAGGCCCTAGGTCTAAAATCTACTCTAGGACCAAATATAATCAGGAATTTCGCTTCCCATGTTCCAAAATTTTTGACAGTTACCATTTTAAGTTTCTAGCATTATCCAAGTATTTTAAATTATTGAACTTCAAATTAAATCATTTTCACTTAGTAAAAATCTTTAGTTTCCAGAACGTAGTATATTATATTTATCCAAGGTTCAATCTTTGGTGGGGAAAAAGAATTTTGCTCCTGATGGGGAGAAAGAGCTGGAAGATTACAACACAACAACACTGACATGGAGAGCATTAAATGAAGAGAGAGAGGGAACCGGTTATATGCTTTTAACAACTGGAAGGATGGACTATAAGGGTCAAATCAGAAAAGGTTAAAAAAGAAAGAGTATGTACCGTTTCTGCACGCAGCACATGGAACAAAATCATACCAATAAGGCGGACTCTTTTGGTGTTTGTGTTTCTGACTGTTTTAGTCAATTAGTTTTTTGAACAATTAGTTCCCTATCAATTATTTTGGTAACTATATTTACTGCTTTATTTCTTTTTTAATACATTATCATAGTAACTTCATCAATTGATTAATTTTTGCTTTATATACAAGGTATCAATTATACTTTAATAAATATTTTTAGGACCTTTCTAACGGATGCCCATAAGGCATTTATTAATAAGTTTATAATTCACCTAACTTATCATACACACACACACACACACATTAACAATTGTTTCCCTCCCTCGCATTCATATGTTTTCCTTATCTAATCTTACTTACATTCCCTTATATTTATTTACTTTTCTTAATAAATCTTATATTTTTAAAAATATGATGCTTGAAATATGTCTTAACAAGTGCCCAATGGACACTCATAAGGCAAACCCTTTTCAAAAATGTATTACCTGAAACATATCTTAACAAGTGCTTAGTGGGCACCTGTTAGACAGATCTTTTGAAAAAATATATCTTAATGAGTTTCCAATGAGCATCTTTTGAAAATGTAAAATTAATTTGGGAAAGTAAATAAATATAAGGAAGGGTAAATAAGTTTAGATAGGGAAGACATTTGAATGTAATGGAGGTAATAATTATTAATACATGTATATACATAATAAGTTAGGTGAATTGTAAATGTATTAACATGTGCCCTAGGGGCACACTTTAGAAAAGCCCTAAATCTTTTTATCGATCAGCTTATAGTTTTTTTATTTTTAATTCTCTCCTATCATATTTTCATATTCATATTATTTGGCTTAATAATCATCATATTAGATTTTGTAGAGTCCATAAGATTAGGTTGACCAATAAAAAATAATAGAGAGAACTTACTTACCTTGACATTATGTGTACAAGAAGAGAACTCCAACTACTCAAACATTACGAGAGAAATTATTGTCAAGTTTTAGATTTTGTGAACATTTGTTTATTATAGTTATGCGTTTATAAATGAAAAAAATATACGAAAAAAAGTAAAACAAAAGGTAGAAAGTAATAGAGAAAAATTATGAAGAGATCAAAAGGGAGAAAGAAGCAGAGTCTTCTCCTTTTCTTTTTTTTTTCCTGATGTAGTTAATAGAGACTCTGTGTGGAAAATAAAAAAAAATTAACAAAGTAATAAATTTTGAAACTGCATCAATTTGGGTATTTTTTCAAAAGAATACTATTTTAGAAATGACCTCCAAAAAACTTATATATTGGTACTATCATTTAAACGGCAACATTAGTGTGCATTAATAGATATAGAGAGAAAACAAGTTTTGAAAGGGTTAATTACAAAAACTTTTCTTATGATATATATAGTTACTTTTGTAATTTCTCCTTTAACGTTAATTTTGTTTCATTTTATCTCTTAAACCGTTAGTCATATGATGCATGGTGTAATAGAATATCAAAAGGACATTGATACTCCTAAGAGTTAAGTATTGTATAGTCGCTTATGGTATAACTTGTTTCCGTTTTGTCTCCTTCATGTACAAAACATCAAAATTGACTAATGATTTTAGAAACAAATAGATAAATTGAGAGAAAAATGATATTAAGTGGCAAAATATAAAATGTACTATACCTTAAAATGATTTACTATAATTGATCATTTTGATTTACTTTTTTTGATATTAGGAAGCTTTGCATTTCGGCCGTTTTTGACCATTTTCTCGCTCCAGGCCCATTTCTTTGGCCCTGCTTAACATGCCTACTATCTCTACAGTGATCGTTCGTCTGGCCCATCTTCGCAACTGTACACTTACTTTTCCCTTCTTCTCCTTCCACATGTGGGGTCCATCTGTACCAACAGTCCACATCAATCCGTCCTCCGCACAGGCTATCACCATCTCGGCTCAGATTGACGTACAACCACTTTCACCTTTGCATGCAGTTGCCGGTTGCTATATAACTCCCTCCTCACTCCAATCATTGGCCTCCTCTTTTCTATACCCATACGTGTCACCTCCTTCCTTTTTCTCCCCATGACAGAACAAGATGCTTCTCCGCACCATAGTCGCATTCTTTATCCAAATTATTGATAACAATTGCGAATGACAGAAGTTTCAACCTATGCTATACGACCAACCAACAACCACTGGGATTGTTGGTCAAGGATTTAATGTCTCACCTGACAAACCAGGGTGCGAATCTGGCTGCTAGGTTTGGGAGTCGGGAGGGAATTTGGGGATCCGGGCGGGGGAGGGGCGGGAATAAAACCTATGACCAATTATTTGAGACAAAGATGTATTTAAGTATGCCGGTCGGTGAACGAGTATGAGAAAATGACTACATGAGACACTGCCAAAGATCCCAAAAGTTTCAGGCATCGAAGATTCCTCAAAGACTCCTATCCGATGTAACAAATTCAACAAATTTATTTTCAATTGATAAAGAATTTTAGTAATGATTTGCATGTAAATTTCTTTTCACGTTCTCTCCTCCTCGCGAGAAGGCAGATTATGCCGGAATTCTACCATTGGAAAGACCACGGACTTCAAAGTGGGCTACTTTTTCTACGAATTCTCCGTACACGTAACCAAAAATCATTGTACAAAGTCTTAATGAGAATAAATTTTTCTCCTTATAATTATGTCACAATCAACTTGGAAGTCCAAGTTTTTCCAAAATAAACCAAAACAAGAACCAGCAATTCAACTTTCTTAAATTATTCATTTTGTGGTTTTTTTTTTTTTAAGGATTAATCCGGATCTCTTAACTTTCTGCACATTGCTCAAGAAGGTATTAGGTGCACCACTTATGTCACATGGCATGACACGTGATACATTAGTACTAATTATCTCGTACCAAATAATGATGATGAGTTACTTTTTGTCTAGTAGATACTAGATAAGGAGTTACTCACTGTATTATTTGGTGATTTTCAATTGATATTAGTGCATTATCACATGCCTACATAGTATAACTAATACTTTTCTTTCATTGCTCCTCAACTATGTATAAATAATTGTTTAAATTTGTCTAGTCCATCAATCGTTAACGCGGTAATTTACCTACATTAATCAAGGTAATGATATTGCACGGCACACCTTTTGCTGCTTCTTGCAGACCCTTCCCATGTATTTTTGCCTACTGTACACGCTTGCGGTTCGACTTAAATACAGTCAAAGGGCGTGTTCCGTATGATGGACAAATTCTATTAGCGGTTAAATAAACAAAAAGGGAAAAAAAATAGTAGAAAGCTGTTTAAGGTCAAATTTATGCAAGAAAAGTAGTAATTTAGACATTCTTGACTGAGCAAATGGGCTGGGGCGGGCAAATAGCAAACAAGGTACCATAACCTAAGAGATTAAGAAAAGTGAAAACCAAACCAGTTATCTTTGTATTACTGATAATGACTTCATTTAAATTTCAATCTCTTGACTCAGAGGGCCTTAACCTACGTGTCATGCTTGTCTGAAATTGTTTTGAGATCACTAACGTATGATTTCAAAGATAAATTATTTGATCATGCCTTCTGCTTCTGATTGGTGTTAGACTTTTTAATTGATTTGTGAATACTCACTTGTCAGGGAACTAGTTGGACCAGCATATGCCAAATCGGCCTCAATTATAAGTCTACCAAATTCATAGCAGTCTTGCGGCTATTAGCTGTTACAGACTTTGTAGAAGATTTAACGTGGAGGAGTAATTGTGATGAAGAAAAACCAGACTAGAAGTACTAAATTGATTTATGCTATGTCTATTCAGTTGATTTGCTCCAGTCCAATTGGATGATTATCATGATATATAAGAATTTTCTCCAAATAGATAAAAAATAGTATAAGTTTGATCCAATACCATTTGTTACGTTTGCTTATGTTTTAATACTAGTTTTGGCGTCACCGTACTTCGATGCAAATACAATTTTCAAGAAAGCTTTAAAAGTACCAAAAAAAAAAAAAATGGTCAAAATGTCATTGACTTCAAAAGTACAATGTGTAATAGAATTAATGTGGTGTTTGGAACTCCACAAAAATACCAACTCACTACTGGTAAGTGTTTTGAGATTTGGAACGAATCTAGCTGAACTTAGGGATCAAGTACCAATGCTTCCACTAAATATCAAGGAGCTAAGACTCGTTCCAATAACCCCTTTCATCATGCGTAAACTAAACTAATAATTAAAATAATCATAAAAATTAAAGCTTTTATAGATACAGATACACCCAATATATTGAAACTCTCTGGGCTCATGCCAGACCAATGAAGAACCAAATGACATCATAAATATCTTTTAATTATAGATAATAAAACAATAGATAAAAGATACCGAAAAAAATATCTTCTATGGTTTTTAGCTTTAAATGAAAAATGACAAGTTTATAACTACATTCGTAACACCTTTTGACAAAACAAATAAATGAACATTGTTTTGAATTTAGAAAAAAAATTGATAAAAACATTTTTAATTTCCAAATTAACTAAAGCTAAAATAAATAAATACTTTGAAAGCTTTGAGTATCAAAAACAACTTAAGAAAAATTAACAAAAATTTAAGAAGGTAAACAAAACAATTGTGGTTAAAAACAAAAAGAAATGAAGAACTTGGTTTTTCTGATTGTGTCCTGGTATTCCCAGGTCAACCGGTTTTGACCGGGTGAACTTCAATCTTGTTTTTGTCACAAGACTCTGACAGTTAACTTTTCCCGATTTAACTGGTTGAATCGTCCAAGCCGGTCTAAGTTTCAAAACCCTGGTATTTGGTTTGGCAAAATGAACTAGATGATGAGCCATTTTGTTCTCCGACCCTTGATCGAGCGGATATGTACAACATTTGATGCATTCTCAGCACTCTTATCAAAGCCTCCATGTGTAATTCGGCCAGCGGGCTGAGAAACCCTCTTCATCCTCATGTAGATGCTGAATTCGTAAAAATGAATGCCATTTCTTGGTGGTTTTTGAATTAGCCCAATCGCTTACAATTTTTCGAATTGGGTTGAAATGACAAAGACTAATGAGCACAATCTAATGCATGATTTGCTCTCGATTGATTATTTTAACTGATTATAAATTTTGATTTTGAATAATCAATAGTTTTTGTGATGTTTTTGATTCATTTTGTATTTTAATTATAGATTTTTTAATGATCAAAATAGTTAAAATCTATAATCATCCAAATAGTAGATTTTACTTATTCTAATTATTCTCTATAATCAGTTTTTTGAAAAATTTAAAGCAACTTATACCAAGGCTGCGGTCTCCTGGCCGGTGAGTGGATAAGCATATGGAGCTCTCCACAAGTAGTGTTTCATACTAAATATAATTTCACCAACTCCATGTCATGTGAAGCATGTTCTTGGCAAAGTAATTAATACTCAAAACTCTCATGGGAAGATCCAAGGCCCGGAAAGGAAGGAGGTCTTTTGGGTTCAGCAATTTCTGCGAAGCCCTTCGGTCAAGCTCAATGTAAACGGAACAGCCGGGAGATTCCAAGCAGGCGGGTTGAGGAGGTTTAATTCGGAGCAATTAGGGTCCCTGGATTTTTAAATTTGCAGCGTATATCGAGCATGCCACCGGCCTTCTTGTTGAACTTTGGCCAATGTGGATTGGCCTCAGCATTGCGTGGGATTTAGGAGTAAAACATTGAGAGGTTCTGACTTCAAAATTGGCACCACTCTTGTTAAAATGAGCAATGAATGAGGCATGTGTATTTTAGTCTAATCTAGAGGATAAGAGACTTGCTAAATAAAGATTGGAAGTATAATTTGAATCACTTTTGGCGAAATGGGAACTCGCGTGTGTGCTGATATATGCACTAAAACAAGTTTGTATTTGTAACTTGGTGTTACTCTTTTCCCTAATCCGTCTGAGGTTGTAAAGTATTCCTTGACCGAAAACTTGATGTTAGCAACTAATTATAGGAATTTAGAAATGGCCTTAAAAGCCTCCTTTCTCGGTTAAAAAAAATAGTCAATTCTCTGAATGCTTAAGATCCCAATTTCCATAGCACAAAAATGTTGGCTTTCTTTCAGGTTAAAAGAAAAATAGCCACATTATTTTTTAAGACAAATCAAGGATTGTCTTGGATTGGACAATGATTAGGGGTAGTGATTCATAAACTTTTGGCACACATGTTCCAGAAAAAGGAAGAAATACTTAACATGCTCCACCAAACAACAACTTTACATCATTTAGAGTTATTCTAGTTCAGGTTTATCAAACACACTGTTAATCTGGCTGGCATGTACAGGAAAACACGAAGGGGCGCATTTGATCGACATAAAAGTATGGGTAGATCGTGTGCACATGGCTTTTAGCAAAGTGAAGAATGATTGGCTCCAATAAACACCATGGACAGCATCATCAATATATTGACTGCATAGTGGAAACACTTATGGAAATGTTGCAATTTTCAATCATTTCGGAACTTTCTCCCATTTGTTGTGTAACGAAAAGAACAGGCCAAGGACTTCAACAGCCACTAGAGCCATAGTTGGGACACTTTTCACGGATCGAGTGTAATATGAATGATAACAGATGTCTTCTTTGACATGTCGAGATTTAGTGCATACAAAATATGTCTCCAGTGGTTTAGCATGCGTGGTAGTTTGTCAGCATTGCTACAGATTAGCCTATAAGTGGAAATCAAGGAATGTCTAGTTATGTTGATAATGGTACTTTAACCACATTTGAAAGAACATCACTACCAAGTTTTTTATAACCCTTTTCTTTTTCATTTTGTAAGTGAGAGACATTAAATTCAAGATCTTCTATTTATAATTTCTCGTCTTATCATCCAATTCAACCCTCCCTAACATCACTACTAAGTAATGATGGTTATTAAAAATGTTGTATAAACGCAGAAGAGTGTTTCAAAGTATGGTCGCCCTCCAAGTGCTCCTCACATGCATTTGTATAAGAATTGTGTTCCCGTCCTATTTTGTCCTGTTTTGTCCCTGCTCCAGGTGGAATTGTTTTTGGCCTCTTCATTTTTTCCACCCACTTTTTCCCCCTGCCTTGGAACTAAAAAGAGCAGCGACGATTACATTCAGCATGTAAACGGAGAATGCTTATCTTTTCCGTTTTCCCCACAGTCTGGGAGCTAAAAAGAGATGATTACATTCTTATCAAAAGCATCTAAATGGGAGAATGCTTATCCTCAAAAGCATACGAAAAAAAGGAAGAACACTTACTAAGGACTATTACTGATCACACTTACCCCAATATGCTAAGTGAGATTCTAAGGACTATTCTGTGTATGTATAATCAATTTTGGCGGGTGCTTATTTCAATATTTCCTTGGGTTTAATTGAAATTTAATTCCAATTCCAATTCTAATTGTATGCTTATTAAAGGAAGAACTCTCAATGATGACTACAATTGACTTGTATCCCCAGTATCCTCGTTGTGCCAAGCCAAATTTTATATATATGTGTGTGCGCACATGTGTGTGTCAGTGTGTATAGACACATTCACACACACACTGAGAGTTATTATGCCAAGTCAGATTCTGTTTATGTGAGGAGGAAAACGTATATAATGTGCATGGATTAGCTACTATAATCACTTTGAGCCAGCACTTTATTGAAAAAAAATTTGCCTCAGATTAATTGGAATTTAATCCTGCTGACACCGTTACATTAGTATAGGAAAAGGCTTATTCTGCTTACAACTTATAATTCTTTTTATTCCCAAGCTTCTCTTAGCAGCTTTTTATAGGTTGTCTTCCCAGCTTTTCATGAACCAGAATGAAAAGCTACTTTTTGGTCCTCAAACAATCTCTAGTCTTGTTTTGTTCCTCTGCAGCTTCTTTTGTCTCTACTGTCCTGCTTAAACTGGTTTTCTTCTATTGTTTCTTGTTCTTGCCATCATCATCCACGATTCCACGTACTGTTTGCTGCTGTTACCTGAGCTGCCCTTATTAACGTGTTGCCTAGTCTTGTTATTTCAGCAAGGTATTCATTCTTTTCTTTTCTACCCTCCTCAATATTTTCAGCTTACCATTTTGGCTGTTAGAGTATTCTTTTCTATTTAGCTTATTATTTTGTTGCTTTGCACTTGTTGCTGCTGTTTTTATGCTCTGCATTAGGTCATCGGCCCTTTTTTGTAGCCCTTTTGTGCATCATTCTTCACAGAAATGTTGTCACATTCATTATTCTCACTGGCTTTTTCCCACTTTCCCTCCCTTCTAGATTTTGTTCTTGGTTTGTTAACTTTTTCATAAATTAGTCTTTTACATCTATGTACCGTTGGCAGTTTGTTTTCTATACACGCTTGTGTGGATTACGTGTCTGTGGATTTGTTGCCACTGTTGTTAATTTCTTTTACATCTTTCTGTTTTTCTGTTCTTGTTGTCTATTACACCTTCGTTTTTTAACCATATATATATATTATGCGTTTTAAAGGGAATGTACTCTGTGTTTTGTAAGCTGTTTAGATGGATTTCTTGCCGTTACTGCTCTACGTTCAGTTCAATGATGCCTGTGGCATTTATGTCATTTTCCCTTTAGGCTTTATTCGCTATATGCTCTGCTGCTCATTCTCAGCTTACATGTTGTTCTGGCTGTCAAAGTTTTAACATTTATTTAGGTTGTTGTTTAGCTGCTTTTGTCTTAGTTGCAACTATTTACATGGTTTGCATTATTTGGTTAGCCTTCTTTGCCTTTGTGGCTTTTAAGGTATTTTCTATTCCTTTTCTCCTTCGATGGTTATTTGCTGTGTTTTCCCTGGTGGAATATTTATTTGATGAGGTTGTCAGCATTGTCATTGTTTGCTCATTACAAAATCATCCCATTCTTTTGGGTGTTATTTGCTGTTCCTTTTTGCTAGATTTTCCTTTTGCAGACAGTCTAAGATGTACCCTGCAAGCTCATTAGATATTTCTTTCTACAGTTATTACTGTTTATGTTTCTTTTATAAAATGCTCCACTTCTTTCATATTTCCTTTTTTTAGACTCTTTTATGTTTCTTTTGGGTGTTGTTTTATGCTTCTTTTAAAATTTACAGTAACAAATATTTTTTTTTCAGGCTTATTAGACAAGGCTTCTAAACTAAATATTCTTTGTACACTTTTTATACGCTTTATTCAAACAGATAGCCTTTCAAATATTCTGGTTATTATCAAATGGCATATTTTCTTTTCTACGTGAATCATTAGCATCATCTCTTAATATATTCCAGCAAAAACCAGCCTTATAGGACAGTTTGAAACACTAATTAAATAAAGACAATATTATTCAATTTTTTGCCCATAAAGCACCAATATCTATCACTTGATATTGGGCATCTTATAATTTTCCACCGTGTGCGAGCATGGTGATCTTCTCCTAGTGTGTATGTATTGAATGCCAGTCCTACAAGACCTAAATGCGCACTGGTATGAATAGGCAAGAGCATGTATACATTGTACATGTCAATTCCACACTCAAATTTTTCCAACTTTATACTTTGAGCAGGTGCATAAAGTTTCAAAATTTCTAAGTCTGTTTGGATTCAAATCATTTGGACATTAGTTAAAAACATTTTTTTAGTTTTTTATTAAGCATGTTTCTCACACTATTTTTATTTCCCATATATCATATCATAAAAAGTGTTATAGCAAAATAATTCTATCTCTAAAAATTACCCCTAAATTACATAATTCATGTCCAAAACCATAAGGGTCCTAGACGCCCAAGTCTCCTTTGTCCTCCTTATTAGTTTTTATCCTTCATGAGCTAGGAAGAGTGCAAACTGCAAAGGCTAGCTGTATCATTGATAAAACTGTAGGGTCATCATTGAAAATCAAAAAGGGAGGGAGAGTAAGTGAGAGAATCTAGATTCAAGATTTCTCACTTATAATTAAAAAAAAGTTAAAAAAATTAAAAAGCCAAAAGTGCCTCCATATTCCACCTTACTTGTACAGTAACGGATCTTTAACAAGAAAGTCTTCTTCTTCCAACTATGCATCTCGTAGTACAGGTGTTAATTACAATCCAATTATATTAACTCATCCTAGTGCTGTTAATCGAGCTAAGTCAAGTTGGGTATTGGATTTTCGAACTTGATTCGAGCCTCTATCGAGTCAGACTCGAGCTCGCTCGTTTAAGTTAACGAGTCTTGAAATTTGGTTGAACTCAACTCGATAAAGGGAATAAGTGGTTCGAGCTCGCACGAGCTCGAATTCGAGTTTGAAAATTTATATTTTGTGAAATGATAAAAATTAATAAATCTAATGTGAAATGACAAATATACCCTCACTAACAAGCCTAATCGAGCTGTTCGACTAAAAAACGAGTCGAGCTTAACTCGGCTCATTTATTTGTCGAGTATTTTTCGAACTCGAGTTCAGCTTGTTCATTGAAATAAATTAGCCGAATCCGAGCCTTATCGAATCGAATTCATTCGAGTTTTCAAGCAGTTCATTTCGATTAATAGCTCTACTCGTCCAAACCCGCCCATTAATAACCTATCCAAACCCACCCATTAACTTTAAATGGCCATAAATGTGTACTAAATTATACCTATTTAATTGATGGTTAGTGGGTTGATTTAATTCATCCATTTAATCCATTTAACCCATTTAAAATAAATATACATTTAAACTCAAATTTTAGTGAGTGTTAAAAAGATAAATTTGAATTTCCTACCAATATAATAACAATAAAATGCCACTATTTCTTGTCAGACACCATGTGGAAACATAGAAAAAAATAATTACTATTTTAAACAAATCAAAAATGGGTAATTGAATATACCCATACCCATTTATTAAATGGATATAAGTGGATACCCATTTATTTAAATGGGTATAGATGAGTTGACCCAATTATGACCCTCCTACCCAAGCCATCCAGTTTGACACCCCTATCGCATACGGATACAGGATAGTCGGTTCTTTATTTGTAAGATTTAAGGTAACAAAATATGTTTGTCTAGTTAATACTTGGTATAGAATAATCAGTCACATCTACGACAAGTTACCAGTAGGTCCCGTACCTTAGTGTATATCTTAATTTGGAGATAACCTGTGCAGATATAACCTGATCAGGTTGAAGGGAAAGGCAATAAGGATTACAAACTTATATACATACATAATACACACACACATCAAATTCTAAGTTAAATATGTTTTTTTTGGGACAAATTTATTACCTTTCATTGGGATTAAGAAAGAATGTTTGCACACAGAGGATTAACCTCATATTTATACATATACAATCCTCTATCTATATACACAAAACAAAACAAAACAATCAATATCAAGACAAAAAATTAAGAGGAATGCCCCCACTCAAGAGTAAGGTGCCAGTTCTCTTGAATTCTTGGAATCTTTCCCCAACACATAACAGTATGTTGCACATCTGATACAATAGCATCCAGGACACAAATGGGCATTGCAGGAATCTGCTTGAAAACTGCAGCATTTCTCACCCTCCAGACTTGATACACAAATACCGCAAAGGCCAGCCTCTCAAGACAATCAGCAAAATTATGTGTTCCAATTATGAGACAATCAAGTCAGCTCCAACACTGGCGTCACATGTGATGCCAGTAACCAAGTTAAATATGTCACTGGCGTCACAAGTAGTACATTATAATAATACAAGAGCTGAAAATTTCGCTTATATGGACAATGTGAATATCTTACAGGTCCAATCAGCTCGAACCGAATCCTCTACCGGAGGTACCCCAAAAAAAAAAACAAAAAAAGAACACCAGAAAAAAGGGGCAATAGAAGCTCTTTTCTTCATCATGTGAACAATTCGATTGAACTTCATTTTGTCTTCTTTTCTTTTCTTTTATTTCTTTTTGTAGCACTCTTAAGTTTTAAAATGGATTCAGTTTTTTTTTTTTTTTTGGGCTTAGGTGAAACTAATTGAGAGAAGTGTTTAAATGTTGGGGTGGAATAAATTGCCTTCTATTTTCTTTCATCATGTGAACGATTGAAAGTGGCTCTCCGGTTGTTACCAAGACGAATTTTGCACGGGGAACTAGAAATAAATCCAAAAACTTATTGATCAGTAGTTTCTAATTTATTTCTTTCTATTGCAATGGAAAGCTGCTAGAGTACAAAGTCCTTGCGAAAATGGTCACGCTGTTGTCAATCAAAGCAAGCTTTTTCGCTTAAGTCACTTTCTTTGTACAATACTACAGAACAAAAGTTACAGCTAATGGTCTATGATTGCAACTCTACACAGTTCAATTGGGTTCAGAATATGGTAAATTTTCATCTTCCACTGATTTAACATTATAAAATCAAAGTGACTTACTTTTCTTGGACTGAAAAGGGTGAAGCAATAGAAACAGTTAAAATGAATGATCTGTGGTGTAGTTATAAAAAAGTAATATATTGTAAATCAACACTGAAAATTGTTTTCTTAAGGGGAAACAACTGGTAAATTTTTGTCTTCTTGCAGTTTTTCTCGCGTGAGCGTCTGGCTTTTAATTACGGCCTTGACCTATTCTACCCAAGGCCCCTATCCTACTCATATTATTTCATTTTCAACATATTTAATACCTTATTTAATCCTAATTTTTTGTAATGCAATTATCCCTATTCGAAAGGAGGATTGGGTTGGCTGGTAAGGAGAGTATGTGTTTAAATAGAAGATTTTGAATTCAAAATCTCCCACATATATTCAAAAAATAATAATTATCTCTATAATAAAAACACATGGTGGGAATGTAAATAGTAAAAAATGAAGTGCAAATAATATTTCCGTTGTGTTTTTGTATACCAGGTCTAGGTATATTTCTAGTAGTAATGGAATTTCAATCAAAATCGTTTTCAGCACATAGCCGGTGGTAAAGGAACTTCAATCAAAATGGTTTTCAGCACTTAAAAATTGGCAAAGTTGATTTTGGACATTAGTCTTGAAAATTACGTGGCTTTTGCTGTATGCTTTTCTGTTGGGTGATAATTGAGGTGTACCACTAAGAGGAAAAGACAGAAGATAATAATGAGAATCGAAGCATTTCCTCGCTTCGCCATAAAGATAGAGGTCCCTTCTAGGCTTTTTAGTACCACGAATCAGGAGCCTTGGCCTAAGCTATGGTTTGCCTGCCATCAAACATATGGTGCGCAGTTATTAGAATCTTATTCAAACTGATAATGACACCTTTCAAATTTCAGTCTCTTGACTCGGAAGGCATCAATCTAATTGCTACATTGGTTTGAAATTGTTTAGAGATGATTAACGTATGATTCGAAGAGATATTAATTGGTTATGAATTTTGCTTGTGATCGTGCAAAATTTTTTCAATTTATTAATCAATATTCACTTGTCAGAATACTAAGAAGGCTTTTAATTCTTACATTTTGCACTAGGATTTCTAGAATCTTAAGGTGAAGGAGTAATAGTTATGGAATGAAAATCCAAACCTCAGTACTGAGTTGATTTATGTAGTGCCCATTGATTTGATTTGCCTCCTTCCCAACTGGTTAAAGATCATGATATCTAATAATTATCTCCAAATAGATAAAAAGTATTGCTACCAAACTGGTGTGGTCCAGAATCTATTTGCTAGTTTGCTTCTGTTTTAATACCTAGTATTAGAGGTTACAGTACTCTTGACTCAAATGCAATTATTAAGAAAGCTTTTTTTTTTTTAGTCTTTGAATTATTAAGAAAGCTTTAAATGTAAAATATCCAGATAAAAACAAGAATATTTATTTTAAAAAAGATAATAATTTGAGTACGATTGGATTTGGGGACCGAAAAACTTAAAAGAAGAAGGTGAAAAGGGGGAAAAAAAAGGACTGCAGAACAAATCATGCGAAAGAAAAAGAATTTTCAAATTCATGCTGTTGTTTGACACTTTTACACCATAGAGATTTAACGTACATTTTCTTCCTCAATCATGTAAATTTCAGCGACTGAATTTACAAATAGCCAAAATAGGTGAACAAAATCATGATATTTCAAAAGTTTATTTGTGTTGTTAGCTATTTTGTAGATGGATTTCTAGCCCAATTGTAGCTTTTTACTTTCCAAAACCAGCAGCGCAGACAAAAAAATTTTTTAGCAGTGTATTGTTCTTCAATAATGTTCATTTAAGGAAAAGGAAAAGAAATGGAAACCAAGGTGAAATTTTTAGTTAAAAAAAATTTATTAGCCTTTTCTTTTTTGGGTGTGGTCATTAGTTAAATTGCTCAAAATTGTTTAGAGCAAATTGTTTAACACAGAGTCAGAAGGGTACCGCAAACAATTCCAACTCACTTGGCAAACTGGCAAAATGATGAGCTATTAAAATTTCATGCCTCATGATTCCTATGGATATCAACAGTTGCAGTCTTAGTCCGCTATAATATTGGGTCAATGGATTGAGAGGCCTTCTTGATCCCCCTGTAGGTGCTGAATTTGTAAAAAATTGAAATACCATTGAACTACCACAGTGGGTATAGGTGTCAAAATAGGTGATTTGGATATATTTAGAAAAGTCATAATTGGGTAATGGGTATAAATGGGTATAAATGGGTCCCATTTATACCCATTTATTTAAATGGGTATGGGTATGTCCAACTACCCATTTATGACTCGTTTGAAATATTATTTATTTTTTCAAAAATTTTTCGCATTGCGTTTAATAATAAATAATGGCATTTTATTATTATTACATTGATAAGAAATTCAAATTTATCTCCTTAATACTACCTAAAATTTTGAATAAAATGTATATTTATTTTTAAATGGGTTAAATAGGTGAGCCAAATCAACCTACTACCCATCAATTAAATGGGTATAAATGGGTACCCATTTATACCTATTTAAAATTAATGGGTGGGTTTGGATAAATTATTAATGAATGGGTTTGGATGAGCTAATATAAATGGATTGTGATTGACCCTCTAACAATGGGTGATAAATTTTTGAATTGGGTGGAAACAGAAAGACTAATGACCTGAATCTAAAATTAATGGACCTCAGTGGGCTCATAGTTGGGTTTTTGCTTTTACGCACTCTTCTCCTAGCCCATGAATGGATAGGAAGATGGGACACGGTACCAGTCCGATTTATTGCAGGACTCTGGGCAATGTGGACCGGTGTTGATAGCTTTAAAACAACTTTGTGGGTTTTTACAACTGGGCATTACTCGTTGTCTAAGGTTGGGGTATTCAAAAATAATCGAAAAAGTGGATAATCCAGAAAACTAAATTGGTTCAAATTAAAAAATAGGGTAACCAATCTGTAGTTTTTAAAATAATTAAATTACCTGAACCAACTTAAAAAATGAGGTTAGAGTATGATTTTTAAATTTCAAAAATCGTAGTTACCCGAACCAATCTGTATATGTGTAGTCATTTATTAATAATTATATAGTATCCAAATTATATATTTTATTTTTTCAAATCTCAAGCAATAATTATTTAGTCATTCACTAATAATTTAAGTTACGAGACCCATGCTATTATATATTTTATTTTTCACAACTTATCTTATTTTCAATTTACTTTTTCCATTTCCTACATTCATTACCACTAATTTTATTTACTCTACTAAGCTATTTTTTTCTTTGTTCAAAATTTCTTTTCCTTTCTCATAAATTCTATCCACTTCACCACTCTACTTATTTTGTTTTTAATTTTGGGAGCATAAATATTTGATTGTAAAACAATCTGTCATCCTTAATAAAAAGGAATTAATAGTTTTCAAGAAGTAAAGAAAATGAAAACAAACGTTTGGAATATTTATCTTTTAATTATATGTTGTGTTTTAATTTTCTATTTTATTGGTGGTTCTTTTGAGTTATAGGATTAAATATTCTTATGAATTTTGACAACTATGGTATTATTTTCTTTTTAAATTTAATTCTATTTTTTGTCTTTTTCCTACTAGTAGAAGAGAGTTAGGTTACCCAGTGTAGATGACCCTATCCTACAGATTAACCAGTTAATGGTTAACTGACTGAATATGATTGGGATATGGAATGCAATTTTGTCGAATCTCTAGTTGGGGTTACCCGGTCTATGAACATCAGTAGTCTAAAATTTTAAAACCCATCTCTCTCTCTCTAGCTGTAAAACCTGTCTTGCCTGAAGATTTGATGGAAGCAACTCGTAGTAGGAGTTTAATAACGTGATTGGCCTTAAAAATGAAAGAAAGAAAGAAAGAAGTCAAATCCGTGACTGCTTAGGACTCCAATTTGCATAGCCAAAAATGTTGGCTTTATTGAACTTAAAAATAAATAACCACAAATATATGTATTTAAGACAACTTAGGGAATGTTTGGATTGAACAATCATTTGAGGTAGTCAATTTATAGATTTTTTGTTACACATGTTCCAATAAAAAATAATAGGTTCTTATGGATTATTGGTTAGTTATTCTTAACCGTATTAGAACAATGAAAAAGTTGTGACTTTGTTCTAATTTTGTGCCACTATTTATTGCACCAAGGTTGGGGGCTAGTTCCAAATGTGCACTAATCCATTTTCCTTTTATTATTAAACTTATGAAACCTCTCATAGTCTATCACCTACTAATTTGGTTGACTTTAAACTTTGGATACAACATTAGAGAATTAAAACAATATATGGAGATTGGACACACAAAAAAAAAAAAAGAGGTTGACTTAAAACATGGCGAATTCATTGCTTCTAGAATGATTGAACTCAAATATATAATTATATATGTAAGAAATTCTTTAGATATCTTGTGATGCTTTATGTAGTCATAAGATTAAATTTGAAACGTCTCACTAAATAAATCACCCTTATTTTTAATTAGTCTAATCATGCTTAACATCTGATAAATACAATAGCAAAAGGATTCAAATTATGGAAATGGAGTCAAACCAATAATAATGCTTGATTCTCTTTATTATCTTATTATCTAATAAATGATATTGAACTCCCTCAAGACTCAAGAGATCAACTATAAGAAAAGATGATATTGAACTCCCTCAAGAGTCTCTTCTTAGTAAGAGTTTTCTCTCTCTCGAGTTGAGAGCGAAGTCCCCCCAGGTGGGAGTTTTTAACTTCAAACTTCTGAAAATTTTCAAACATTCAAATTGTCATACCAAGACTAAATTCAGTTAGTAGAACCGAAAATCCTTTCTTAAAGGCGCAGATCAGCAGCAATTTTAGCAGAGCTAGAAAGGGAGGTAGTATATAAGCTAAGTAAAGGAAGATCCTTTAATAGTAAGCTGTCAGAAGCAAGGAGGAAGGAAGATAAACTCAGTCAAGCTAATTTCTGATCGGAGAAGAAGTGAGGTAGGATATAGTAAAAGGTAACAGGCTTTACTTTGGTGTGATCTACGAAGTAGGTGGTGGTGGAATCTTCTTGTCTTGCCTTTTGTGTTTTGTTGGCTGTATGCTTTCTTTTTTTCTTTTTTCTTCTGTTTCTCTTTGCCTGTAAGTATTAGCGGATTCGTAAAGAAAACCACTTTTTTAACTTCCTTTTTCTGGGTTAACTGGTATCTCTGTTGTACTACATATAGTTAGGGGATATATTTATTATCTCTGGATATTAGAATGGCAGATGAACTAATTGAAATTATGCAAAAGTCTGCCTTGAGTAGTAAAGAAATGAGGGGAACAGAACTGGATATCAGTGATGTAGATGATGCAATTCAGGAATGCCAGGATAGCTTTTTAGGAAAAATAAAAGGAGAGAAATTGGTTAATTTTATAGGGGTGAAAAATTTTGTGAATATGGCCTGGAGTTTCCCCAAGAATATGAAAGTTACAGAATGGGGGCCGAACTTGTTCCAGTTTGAAATCCCAGACAGTAAGATTAGACAGAGAATCATGAATAGAGGTCCATGGATTATCGATAACCAAATTCTGGTCCTTAAGCAATGGTTCCAAGGTATCGAGGAGGTTGGGGAAGCTTTTAACCTGGCTCCATTGTGGGTGCAAGTCTGGAACTTACCAATTCATTGGTTAACCAAAGCAGCTAGAAGAAAGATAGGTTCGGTTTTTGAAGAGGTAAGAGAAGTCATAATTCCTCAGATAGGAGGAAAGGAAGGGAAACATCTGAAAATGCTAGTCATGGCAAATATCAGTCAAGCTCTCCTTAAAGGTACAACAGTGAAGTGCAAGGCACGTCCAAATGGTTAAACTTTAAATATGAAAGGTGCCCGGACTTTTGTTACAAGTGTGGGATCATTGGGCATAGTGAAAAAAGTTGTAAAAACAGTGTTACAATCGACAAAGGGCAACAACAAAATCAGTTTGGACCTTGGATGAGATCAGGAAACATAAAAGGGTATAATCAAGAGGTGCATCTACAAAAAGAAGGGATCCAAAAAAAGCAACTTGGGGGGAACAAAGAAAGTGAGACTACCAGTTTGGAATCAGGGAAAGTAAAGGAGCAAGGAATAATCAAGTTACAAGGAAAGGAAGGAATGGAAGGCGAGAGGCATCTAAGAGTTGAAGAACAAACAAGAAAAATTAAGAAAGGTGTTTAATTTGAGGAAGATGCAAATGTTTCAATATCAAGTAAGTCCATACAGCCTGAGGTAGAGAACAGTAACAATTTGGACAATGCTGACTAGCAACCAATAGAAAATTAGAGGGAAGACATAAGGCTCAAAATGACAAGGATGGAACAGGTTCAGGGAAGGAAACTGGAAATAGCAGAGGTAATAAAAGATAAAGAGAAATCTTCAGATGAAGCAGAGATAAAAAAATCAGAAAATTCAACAAGAGGAGAAGGACATAAAGAGAAGGCAGATGGAATTGGATGAGGAAATGGGGGATTCTAAGAAGATGCAATCTGGAGGTAAAAGATACAGGAAACTCCCCCAATCTTTTAAAAGAGACAGGCAAGCACTCCAAGAAATAAATGGCAACTTCTGTTCAGTTCAAGGAAAAAGAAAGTTTCGGTTAAGAGATGAAGATATGGTGGAAATGGAGATGGATTGCCAAAACAACAAAAAAGCTAAGGGGGATCATTAGGGTAGATCTCAAGCAATGAAAGTCATCGAGAGAGAGGGGGCCAATTTTCCAATAAAGGTTCTGGTATGGAATTGTCAAGGTGCAGGGAGCCCCTTGACAATTCCCCACTTGAAGGAGGTTAACTACCTCCTCTCCCCTGAGATCATCTTTTTAAGCAAGATAAAAAATAAAAAAGTTATATGGAAAAGATTAGAAGGAGGCTCAACTTTGATGAAAGCTTTGTGGTTGAATCCATGAATAAAGCAGGTGGGATGGTTTTGCTATGGAAAAAGGAAACAATAACCAAAAAAAAAATCAGTCTTCAGTATTTACCATTGAGGCTTTAATAGAAGATTCAGAAACAAGAGAGGATTGGTGGTTCATAGGCATTTATGCTAGTTGTGAGGACTAGGTGAGAAAGAATCAATGGAAAGTGGTGAAGGAAAGAAGTAGATTATGGGGTGACAAATGGATCCTCATGGGTGATTTCAATGACATTTTGTCAAATGAGGAAAAATGGGGAGGTAGGATGAGAGAGGACTGGAGCTTTAAAGACTTCAAACACTTCATTGAAGATAATCATATGATAGATATAGGATTTGAAGGTAATCCTTGGACATGGAGGAACAACTGGGAATCAGGAGAGATAAAACAAAGATTGGACAGAGGTTTGAGCAGTATAGGTTGGTTCTCCTGTTTTGATAACCCAAAGTGCAGGCACATAGACAGTCTAGGGTCAGATCATTCTATGTTACTTCTAGACACTGCTCCAGTGGAGAAGAAGAGGAAAAAGAGATTATTTTTTGACAAAAAGTGGGCACAAAAAGAGGAAGCAAGAGATATCATCAAAAAAGCTTGGCAGGAAAATAAGGAAGGTTCAAGGATGTTCAAAGTTTGTAAAAAAATTGCTAGTTGCAGAGTGGCTTTGCTCAAATGGAAAAACGACTCAAACAACAATTCCAAGGAAAAAATAGAGATGATCAAAAGATTAATTGAGCAAAACAGAGAGGAACAATTGGAAAGGAAAGGTGAGACTATGTCAATGTTGAAAAGGCAGTTGAAGGAAGCATACCAGGAAGAAGAGATCTTTTGGAGTCAAAAAGCAAGTTCCAAATGGCTACAAGAAGGGGATAGAAATACCAAGTACTTCCATGAAACTGTGAAGGGAAGGAGAAGGAGGAACAAGATTCAAAATCGGAAAAAAGAAAATGGAGAATGGACCAAGAATGAAGAGGAAATTGGGAGAGAAGTTGCTGGATTTTATAGGAATCTGTTCACTAGTTCAAGCCATTCTAATTCCTTTGAGATCTTAAGTGATATACCTGAGACTATATCTAGGCAAATGAATGATAATCTAATTAGACCAGTAGATGAAAAAGAAGTTAAAGAGGTTTTTTTCTCTATAAATCCTAACAAATCTCCTGGTCCAGATGGAATGTCTCCTTTTTTCTTCCAAAAATACTGGGATATAGTTGGTCAGGAAGTGGTTTTGGCCATATCTAGCTTCTTTCATTCCGGTCACATGTTAAAGGCAATCAATCACACCATCATTTCCTTAATTCCTAAAGTCTGTTGTCCAACTGAACTAAACCATTACAGGCCATATCAGTCTCTGCAATGTTCTCTATAAAGCCATTTCAAAAATTCTGGCCAACAGATTAAAAAAAGTTCTTGAGAGTTGTATAAGCAGAAATCAATCTGCTTTTGTTCCTAACAGGCAAATATTAGATAATATCATTCTCTCCCATGAATGTATGCACTATCTAAAAAACAAAAGGCAAGGTAAAGAAGGTTTCATGGCAGTAAAGTTCGACATGTCGAAAGCCTACGATAGGGTAGATTGGAACTTTCTGGAGGCCATGATGAAAAGAATGGGTTTCTGTTCTAGGTGGAGAGGGTGGGTGATGAGTTGCATTAAGTCAATAACCTTTGCTTTCAACATTAATGGAGAACCTAAAGAATATGTTTGCCCTCAGAGAGGAATAAGGCAAGGTGATCCTCTTTCACCTTACCTCTTTCTTCTATGTTCTGAAGATTTTTCCAACTTACTGAAGACGGTAGTCCATAAGAAGGAGCTGAGAGGTTGAAAATTAGCAAAAATGGTCCAGTGATCTCTCATTTGTTTTTCGCAGATGACACTTTGATTTTTTGTAAAGAAGATACTGGAAATGCACTTAAACTCATGGACATTCTGAAGCAGTATGAAGAACACTCTGGTCAGGTAATTAATCTGGAGAAGTCATCTTTGTTTTTCAGCAATAATTTGGAAAATGCTGATAAAAAGGAGATTTGCCAGATTATGGGAGGAATTCAAGTAGCTTCCCAAGGTAAATATTTGGGTTTTCCAATGGTGATTACCAGAACAAAGGATCAGGTGTTCGGATTCATAAAAGAGAGGATAAAGAGCAAGTTACGGAGTTGGAAAAATAAGTTTCTGAGTTTGGCTGGCAAGGAAGTATTGCTGAAAGTGATAATTTTGGCAATGCCTACATTTGCTATGTCTTGTTTTAAGTTGTCAGCAAAACTCTGTAAGGAAATTTCAGCAATGATGGCCAATTTCTGGTAGGGAGAGGAATAAGGTTATAAGAAAATATACTGGTGCTCGTGGAGTAAAATGACTCACGAAAAAAAGAGAGGTGGATTGGGATTCAAGGATATTCAAAATTTTAACAAAGCAATGCTGGGGAAACAAGTATGGAGGATCATAAATTTCCCAAAATTGTTGGTAAGCAAAACGTTGAAGGTGAAATACTTCCCAAAAAGCTCAATCTTTACATGCAAAGTGGCTAAAAATTCTTCCTGGTTCTGGCAAAGTATCATGGCGGTCAGGAAAATGGTGGAAGAAGGTTCAAGGATCATCATAGGCAATGGGAAAGACACTAGAATTTGGGAAGACAGTAGGGTGCAAGATTCCAAGGAAGGATTCCTAGCAACAGAGAAACCAGACAACTGCAATCTCCAGAAGGTGGATCAGCTCATATCAAATCTCTAGTGGAATGGGAACATTATTTTTAGGACTTTCTTAAAGACTGATGCAAAAAAAATATTGAAAATTCCAATCAGTTTCAGTGACAGAAAAGATAAACTGATCTGGAAGCATGGCAAGGATGGGATCTTCATAGTTAAAACGAGCTACCAAATGCTGATGAATGAAAAGAGTAAACAAAGCCTGATGCAACGTGTGCAAGGTAATCTTAGTAGTCTGTGGAAAACACTTTGGAAGCTCAACATTAAGCTCAAATTAAAGATATTCATTTGGAAGTGTATTAACAACACACTGCCAGGGAGAGAGAGTGTTTTCCAAAGAACAAAGAAAGGAGATCCAATTTGCAAAGGCTGTGGAAACGGAGTGGAAACAATAGAACATATTTTCTTTCATTGCAACAAAGCACAATTGATCTGGAAGCTAGCACCTATTCAATGGGATGGAACAAAAGAGTTGCAAGGATGTTTTAGGAATTGGTGGGGAGAAATATCTCAAGCTAGAGTTAGGAAAGATGGCTACGAGCATTTAGCTTTAACAGTTAATATCCTTGGCAAATCTGGAAAGTCAGGAACAGCTTGGAGTTCAATGATAAAGGTAAAGAGGAGATCAAGATAATTCAGAAAGCCAACTATGATTGGCTGGAATATGAACACGCAAATAAGAGAGAAGTCAAAGGCAGCACAACAGAAACATTTGAGGACAAAGATCGAAGGAACAAGGAGGGTAAGGATGGGAATCGCATGTAGATCAAGAGAGCTACTGTCAAAAACAAAGAATCTGGTCTGATTGGAATTGGAGTCATAGCATCTCATGAGCAGAGTGTTAAAGCTGAGTAGGCCTTAAAAGAAAGGAGCTTGGGCTCTGAAATCCTAGATGAAGCTCTGGTGATCAGATTAATTCTGTGCAAAGCGCTTAAATGCCAATGGACCAGAGTATCAGTTAATGTGCAAAACAAACAGTTGCTAAGATGGATTCGAGATGGATTTTCAGACAACCCCTCTGTTGCAAATCTAGTCAAAGACATTAAGGAAATTTCCAATTTGTTTCAATTGTGCTGTTTTGTTAGGTTTCAATGTACTAATAGAGATCGAGAAGCAAAGCTTAGCTTGCTTGCGAGCTCCTTACTGTTAGATAAGGACTGGAGTCCCTCCAATCCTTAATGTTGTGTTATACAGCTTGTTTCAATGACGCAGTCCAACATTGTACATTTGTCTTGCTTTCAATATATTATTATCGTTTTGGAAAAAAAAAAAAAAAAAAGAACTCCCTCAAGGGCTCAACTATAGGTTAAGTGTTTTAGGTCGGTTCACCCCTTGGATAATAGTATGGACTATTTAAGGTTAATTCAGTCAGATGACCTTAGACACTGCAAATTGGTCATTAGACTGTTTGTCCCCTAATGCTAAAGGTATTGAGAGAATTGTCCCGAAGCAAGAAACGGAGACTTCACTCCTTGAGGCATCAACATTGATGAAGAGCTATCTATACATCCTAAAGTCAGCCCATCCTCCAAAACCAAATGAAATAGCTGCATGGATTTATATCATGGACGGTTAGATATTAATGACAAAGTGCTTTAAATCGGTTCATTCCTTGGATAATATCTTGTTTTGGAACTATGTTCATAAACTCCTACTGAAACAACATCTCCAAACCTGGTACTGGACTGAGCATAATGCATCACATGACATGACTCAGCGACTTTGTGCATTGTCTGATTTATGCCTTGTAAATGTAGAAATACAAGAGTAGAGTTTGCTTGACCATTAATTCTATCCCTGAACCCCTTTATACTAGATTCAATTTCAGCTAGGGACAAATAATTGAGCACTCCCATTCTCTGTAGTCTGTCAAGGCTATGTTCACAATGCCATCTCCTAGTAATCTGTTTATCATTGTGCGATATGTAACCATATCCTTTCTTCTCGATTGATTAAAAACTAAACTTAAATCCCTTGGAACATCCCTTGAGCAATCCTCTTCAAATATGAACAGTAACATTTTTGAGGATCTAAACCACAACACCTTGAATTGTCCACAACTAGAAATGTAAGCGTTATCTCTTACCCATATTGACTTCTTTAAGTTCATAAAAACATCAACCTTGATTATTTTCTCTAAATTTTGACACTTAATCCAACTTATCACCTTCCTTCTTAGCTTCAAATTAATCCCTCTCAAATCCATATCAACAAAAGCCAAAAACTTAATTTTTCCCGTATCGACATCAACATGATTTTTGTAAACACCATCAAACAATGAAATGTAACTTGCACCAGAGCCAATATCAATAAAAAAATCATGACTGTTAGAAGCATCTTATGAGTCCATATAAAACTATCATTGCTACTAGAAAAACTGGGATCAAAACATAGAATGAATGCAAGTTCATACAGAAAATGAAGTTGTATCCCTGGATGAAACAAGAATTGGAATTGACCAATAAAAGGTTCAACAAATTCAGTACCATCATCAGAACACTTTTCGGATTCGTCTTGGAGCTCCACAACTCTCAAATCGAGAATCTTATTTAGGCCAATCCATTTTGCCCCCAAGGAAATCTCAACTTGAAAATTTTATATATCCATCATCCTATCATTTTCTTCATTGCTTTAATAAGGTTCAACAGTTCCTTGATTGTCATTAAAAGCCCAAAACCCATTCTTATCCACCGCCAACACAAAATTTGTCACTCGAACATAAGAATATTCATCCTCTGCATTTTTGAAGGGTAGGAGATTTCAAGACTACAATCTGCATTCACTTCTTGATGCCCAAGATTCGTGACTGTTTCTTCAACAACGGACATGGAATTGTGCAAAATTTCACTCCCTCCATTCGCCAACTTTACTAGATTATCCATCTCCTCTTCTTTGGGGAAACCCAGATTGATGGATGAACTTCCACTGGAAGCTATCAAATTTTTCTCGATTCCATTCTCTTCAATAAAGGCTGTTTCAACAATAGCATTTTTCTCATTATGTTGCTCATCCATTTCTATGGTCTCAATTTCAAGAATTTGATTCTTGGGATTTTCTTTGCTGCCTATCATAGAATTTTCTTCCGTCCCTTTGGCTTGAGTAGAAGAAGTTGTGAACCACTCATTTTCATCCAAAATTGGATAATCTTCACTTAAACACCCCTCTCTGATTAGGGCTTTTTAGGAACTCATTGAACATAGTTGCAAATGAAATCATAGAGCTCCTTAAAGAATCGATCTTCTTTGGTCTAAGTTTGCACTCTGCTGCATTTGATTTCCTTAAACTGGGAAGTCCAGACCCTTGTTTGTCCATTTGATTAAGCAAGATTCAATCAAAAAAGAAAGAAAGTAAAGAATTATACAGAAGAGATCAGAGAAAAAAGGTAAAGAAGAGATGAAAGGAAGAAATAAGGAAGAATTAGAAATAGAATATAGGAAGAGAAGGGAGAATCAGAGATAGGATAGAGAGAGCAAAGGAAGAAAGAAATAGAGAGAAAGAAAAGATCTTCCAATTGAAATCAATAGCAACCCAAGGAAAGACTGCTCTAGTACCAATTATAATGATCAAGGCTGAAGAATTAAGGTATTGAGGAAGATAGGAGGGGAAAGAGAAGAAGAATCAAGGAAGAATAGAATCGAGAGGTTAGGGAAGATAAGAGTTTAGAATCAAGGAAAGTAAAGAGCAAAATTCATTAAAAGAGGAGATTTATAATTCACATTTTAACTGCCCCCTTTACATCCCCAAGGATCCTATATATAGACTAAACTAATAGAGCACTCATACGTAACTAAATTTCTTTTACAAGTAATTAAGATATTACAATTTATAACTTCAAGTAACTAACTACTCTAAAAATATTGCAAATTTCTGGAAATGATGTTTCTGCCTTGATGATCAGATGTTGGAATATTGATGATGAAAATTTCTAATCAAATTGGGTCATAGCATCAAATTCAACTCTTGTATTTTTGCATTTACAAGGCATAAATATGTCATTAAACTATCTAAAATAGTGAAAAATATTGTTAGTCACTGTGTCTTCTCTCCTCTCATAGATCTGGAAACTGATTTTTCTTGCCTTCTTATAATAGTACTAGAGATTGCACTGGGTGAAGGCCTATTCAAGGTAACATAATTGTGTTCAAGGTGAAAACTAATAGCTTACAAGTCATCCAAGTGCTGATTCCATTGTATAATTCTGCCCTAGAGTTGGCCAAGTATATGACTAAACAGGGACATGATGATATGGGCGAAGTTTATGGCCTAAAACTGGTCTTGTTAGCTGCTATCATTAGAATTGGAAACTTCCAATGCTGTAGAGTTTTCAGATCACAATTTACATGGGATCCAGGTGGTTGTGAAATGACTAAGATAATGGAAGATAATAGCACAGTTACTAATCCTTTTGCCTTGAAGCTAGGAATCAGTCCACCTTGTGTTCACTTGGCTCATGTGCTCAAGGGACTTCATCCATCTTCAGAGTACAATCCTAGGGACTAGGATTGTTTAAGGGGGAGGCATTGTCATGACCCAATTTGAACAGCAATTTTCATCACTAATATTCCAACATCTGATCATCAAGACAGGAAGATCATTTCCAGAAATTTGCAATATTCTTAGAGTAGTTAGTTACTTGAAGTTATAAATTGTAATATCTCAATTACTTGTAAAAGAAATTTAGTTACGTATGAGCGCTCTATTATCTGAGTCTATATATAGGATCTTTGGGGATGTAAAGGGGGCAGCTAAAATGTGAATTGTAAATCTCCTCTCTTAATGAATTCTGCTCTTTTCTCTCCTTGATTCTAAACTTTATCTTCCCTAACCTCTCTATTCTATTCTTCCTTGATTCTTCTTCTCTTTCCCCTCCTATCTTCCTCAATACCTTAATTCTTCAGCCTTGATCATTACAGGTTTATATCATGAACGGTTAGATATTAATAACAAAGCGCTTTAGATCGGTTCACTCCTTGGATAATAGTGCGGACTATTTAAGGTTCATTAATGACTTTGGACACTGCAAATTAGTCACATTGGACCATTTGTCCACTACTATCAATGGTCCAATGTGACAAATTGTCCAATTGGACAAATGGTCCGCACTATCAATAGTCCATGGTCCAATATGACTAAATGTGACATTGGACCATTTAATTAGTAGTGGACAAATGGTCCAATGTGACTAATTTGTTGTCTTACACGGTCCAATGTCCACGAGTTTAATGGTCCGCAGTATTTAATTGGACAAATGGTCCGCACTATCAATGGTTACAACTGGTCCGCACTATTTAATTGGACAAATTGCCCACACTGCAAAATAGTCACATTGGACCATTTGTCCCCTACTAAAAAATTCATTTTGGAAAAGTAAATGCAATTTCATTTCAAAATTACCTTTTTTTATCTTACTTTTTATTATCTAAATATATTAATAATAAAATAAATAAAAGTTCATGTCGATTGCAAAAAATATAATGCGTTTTTATATAGCAAATGTTAATATTTGAATTTTGCAAGTGAAACCCATTTCAAAATATAATGTTAAAAAACATATTTTGGGTAAGAGAATATAGTTCTATTCCAAGTTTGCCTTTTCTTATGATTTCTTAATTACTATAATACACCAAATGTATTTTTTTAATTTTTGTAAATGGATGGACATAATTTCTTAATAAATATTTAGGACTTGGTAACAATATTTAAAAAACCCTTTAGTAGTTTTTATATCATTGGTTTGGACAAGAAATATTAAATTACTCAAAATTATGAATAATTTATAATGCTCTTAGAAATAACTTATAATAATTTATAACCATGATGATACCTTTTGGCACTGATTTAAAAACAATACAAACAAATATATATAGAGTTTTTGGCATGTTATATCTTTTTAGTTTTCAAACCATCAATTTGGACAAAAACTAGAAAATTCAAAAATATGTAAATAATTTGTAAAACTTCTTAAGTTAACTCAAAATGCTTTGCAACAAAGAACATATTATCTTTGTAACTTGTAGAATTCAAATATTAACGTCTACTATATAAAAACGTACTATATTTTTTCCAATCGACATGAACTTTCATTTATTTTGTTATTAATATACAATAAAAAGTAAGACAACAATGGGTAATTTTGGAATGAGATTGCATTTACTTTCCCAAAATGAATTTTTTAATATTATATTATAAAATGGGTTATAAATGATACCAAAAACATAAAGTAAGGGAGGCAAGTGAAATTTTTAAAAGTTCGAGAAAGCCAGGTGAAATTGTCAGAAACCTCAGGGGAGGTTTCTAAAATTATCCCCAAGTTTTTTGCATACCTGTATCTAAATTATAAATTTGAGCAATATGTCTTATCCTGTGAATGTACTGGATTTTGGGCTTTCTACTATGATGCAATTGCAATTGCAATTGCTTAGACAATTATATAGTCTTCTTGTATACACACACAAATACAGAAAATGGTAATGGAAGTTTTTTTCTTTAATAATTTTCTAATCTTTGCTGTTGATATTCTTGTAATGTAGGTTAACATTATCATTAACAACATATATAGTTGTGCTACATACTATTTATTACAGCGTTTGTCTTAAGAGTAAAATATTCTAATAATTAATATATTTAATAGCAACTAGCAACGAATACGAAAGAAAACACTACCAAAAATTCAAAATTGTCTTCATCTATTGTTATCACCAGCTATGAAGTTGGGGATGGTTTGTATCAATTATTATAACTGAAAGTACAAAGCGTACATGGTACACGTTTAGTTTAGGTTTCAGAGGGACTAGATCAACCTTATAAATATGTCTTCACATCGAAGATTTAGTTAGATACTCCACAAGAAAAAATTTCCTGGCCATTAAATAGAATTCCACGACATTCTTTGGCATTTGAGATTTGTCACCACTATTAGTTAATCAAATAACAAGGATATTCCCAAAAGGATTAAACAGAAAAAAAAAAAAAGAAAAAGAAAATTAATGAAGCAAACAAACAGTTATGAAGGGCCGGCCTTTAGTCCCCGTTAACGAAATGATTAATTATCTCCAATAGAGATGTACAAGTTCCAATAATCATCACGGCAAAGCCCATACACATGATGCCTCCAATCATCAGTATCTGGAAATCACACCTTCGGCAAATTCTTGAAATCTTCAAGAAGCACAAGCATGGAAGTATAATTGAAGCAGTAACACTTAAAAATGCACCCACGAATGACATGAGATACCCGAAAATTGGTATGGCCAGAGCAACAATTACAGAGCTCAATACCAAGCCAGTTCTGATGAGAAGGCTGGATGACTTTTTCTTGGAACCATCTAGCAGTCTATTCTCAATAGCATCCACTATTGGTGTTACTATTAGTGCATATTTGGCAATTGGAGTGATCAGAGTGGTGTATATGACAATTTTTGAACTAATTTTGTCACTAGGAATATTTAAGGTTATTTGGGACAGCACCTGCGAACCAAACATTAGGTAACCTGAAATTGCCATTAATCCATAGGTTAAAGTGCAGAGGAAAAAGCACACCACCAAAACCTGCACCCGGAAAAAAAAAAAAAAAAAAAGAGCTTAGGAAAAATATAGTGGTACTTACAAAAACTTAAAAAAGAAAAACGACTAGTAAGAAATATTGTAGTGGTATATTTCACTTTGGTATCATGAAGTCTTTTATTTGATACATACATCCAGTCAATATACAGCCAAAGCAGGTGAAAGACAGAAAAGGTAAGTATATTATTATAATTTATTTTGCATAATTTTTTTTTTACCAAAAAATGACTGATATTTGGAGGAGAATGCAAAAGTTGATCATGGTAACTATTCTTTTTTATTACTATTTCCTTTATTCTGCACATAATGCACATAATTGATAATACTCAGGTTTTTAACTTATTTTAAGTATTGACAGTCAGGTACGATTGCGTCAAAAATGGAAAAGATAGAAGTGCAAGGGATGAATCATATGATGCTCAACTATCTTATAAGAGACTTTTCTCGTTTTAAGTTCTCAGAATACATTTTCCAACTGTTTTAGGAAAATTCTAACGATGAATTTTAACATGAAAGTATGATATCCAAACGGAACTGTAACATCTGTCTAATAGAAAAAATGCTTCAATTGTTTGGACTAGTGTCTTGCTCTAGATCATCTTGGAAATCATCTTGAGGAATACTGGTATCTACCAGAATGAAGACTATGACACTTCGAACACTAGTTTCCTCAAACTTTGGTCAAAATCAGAACGTGCAAGGACTATATACCCTAACAGAAATGAAGTAATGAAGACAAAATTAAAGAGAGGGGGTGTAAAATGATCTGAATTACCTTTTAGGGAGGGAAAGAATTATTTGCTTAGGAAACTGGGAACTTTTTATTTGTGCTGAATAACAAACACTAAAAAGTCCCAAGCAACGTAAAGCAAAGGAAAGGGTGCAAATGTATTGAAAAAATGATTATTAGAGTACTGTTAATTGTTAGGGATTGACCTTTTGCTTTCTTTCATAAGCAAGTTTTTTATTTGTGTAACTCCAATTTCTCAGTGTTTTGTTTCTACATTTGTTCATAAAGAGAGTTCTCATTCAAATGCTTGCAATGCTAAAGGAAAGCTTTCTTATTTATCAAACATGGCGTGAAAATTTTTATGAAAAGTGATCCTAAGAAGCTCGTTGATATTTCACAAAATGGGTAATAGATTAAATCTTTTTCATTTTTTTTCTAAGCAATACTCTGAACTTTTAGTACTGTTCTATATTTACAACCATAAATGCATGGTCCCAATTATAGTGTATTTTTATGTGCTAAAATCTATGAAAACAAGAACAAATAAGTGCTTGCCTGCATATTATCTGAAGTTAAATTACATATCAGGTAATACAAGAATTTCTACTTTATTGACTTAAGGACTAAATGAACCCACAAAAAAATTATGCACAGAATATGCACCAAAAAAAATTACTAAAGAGCTTAAATTCCAATACTGTAGCTCCGTTACCTTGGAAAATTGTTTCTGATCTCTCATGGAAGTGTATAGGGTTGGAAAAACTGGATGAGCGCAATAACAGAAAGCATAGAGACTAACGGCAGTAGGGATTCCATTCCAGTGTATAAAACTTCCCTTTCCATGAAATCCAATCCCACCAAATTCTCCAATCCACAAAATTGAGCAAAGAAGAACAAGAGATGCAGCTACACCACTAGCTGAGACATATGAAAGAACGCTCATGTTATTCAACAAAACCGTGGGAAGTATTATAAGCCCAACCATGATAACAAAACTTTGTCTTGAACCAATACTATAACCACCAAGATCAAATCCCATATTTGGAAACAGATATGACAAATTATCTCCTTCAAGAATCAAGAAACCAGTGGCCACCAGGTAAAGTTCGGCATGCATCAAAATGGAGATAAGGGCTCTTCCTTTTGCTCCAAATGCACGATCACCGATGTCAGGGTAGCTTCTGATTGTGGAATCCATGTCCATGCATCTTTGTATCAATAAGCCAGTGTAGAGGGCTGAGGATGCTATCATTAACAGAAGGATTAAGCTAAACCATCCTCCAGATGATAATGCATATGGGGTTGAGAGTATCCCAACACCTAACAAAGCATTAAGACCATTGAAACAAGTTTTGCAAAATGATGTGGAGGCTAATTCGGAAAGATGTCCTTCAGGCTTCAACTCATTGGCTTCATTAGCTACAAGGGTTTGTTGCTCCTGATCATAATCAACCAGAAAAGGCATGGTACTTGAATTACGATGATATTCTAGTTTGTGATCCATCGAGAGGTGTCTTGAAAGTTGAAAGTTCTCGCTGAGAATTAAGAAGAGAAGTAGCATTTACAAGTGTAGGAGAATGTGTATCCATTATTATTGTTGCTTTTTTTTTTAATTTCTTTTCGGTCTATTCCAAGACTTATGTCATTTGCAAAAAGATGACAAATAACATTTCTATCTCTTTCGATCCTTACACTTGTAAATACATGGTAAGAAATAATAAAAGGTTTAATATCATAATGAATGCTTTCGTAGAAACCGTGCAACATGTGTCAATAGGTCATGTCTTGTACATTCATTAATAGGGATGGTAATTGGGGGCTGCGCCTGGGGGCAATGCGGCTAAGGGAAAATGCAAAACTTATGTCATTTCACAAGAATGGCAATAATATGTCGTGTTTCTTTTCATTGTTATACCAAAAAGATCAAGAATACGATAAAAAAGTACTAAAAAAGTTCCTTGAAGTTGGCCGAAATGGTAGAGTTGGTACAATACCTTCCTAATATCTCAGGTTCAAACTTCTCGTAAGACATATGCCCATCGTACAGAATTTGCTAGTGTGTCTTACCCTTCCGTATGGTTTGCAAACGATTGCAAGGAATGGAATTTATCTAATGTGCACTCTCGTACAGTGGTTGTGCATTTTCTAGTCACAAAAAAAAATTATCAAATTAATTTATGTCATGACAAAAACTTAGATGGATAAGAAGGGTCATGTGCTGTATATTTAGTCACATAGTAAGTGGGGTTGTCTGCTTCTTACAGCTTAGCCTAATAAACCAGACCTACCTAATTATGTTCCTGATCTTAATGTTGCTAGGCCCAAAAGTTAAATGTTTGTAAATGCTGGAGAAAAGAATGCAGGGCTTGCACGATCTTCAAACTGTTTTGGAGAGTGAAATTTGAGAGAACGAAAGACTGTGGCCGGCCGCACATTAATTTTCTTTTTCCCCACCATTGATACGGGGCATGGATATGAAAAAGGAAAGCAAATCCAACCATGTGTTGGCTACTCAACGCCCATATTCAATCATTTGGACGAGACACGTGCTTTAAGACGTGGAGAGAGAGAGAGAGAGATAGAGAGGGTAGGAAAATTTAAATCCAGAGTTTCAGCCCAAATCATTAGAGTAAAGCCTCCTCAGCCGGTCAAATGAAACGTGTGAAACTACGAAAATCTAGAGAAGAGTGTGGAAGGTTAGCTCAATCCCAAAATCACCTATGTTTTTAAACTCGTCCAATCGGTTGAACTGAAAATCGGTCAGGTATCTGGTCGGAGTTATCCTTAAAAACCAAAAGTTTCAAATTCCGATCAAAATCGGTCAAAACTCGGGTTTGATCAAGTGAATCGATTGACTCATTTGACCGAGTTTTGACTATTTGACCCTTTTTTTTTTTAAACCTTTAACCCATCATATCATTTCAAACTCACTTTTTAAGTTTTAGTAAATATGCTTTAACCTCTCATTATTTTAATAAAGTGTAAAATTAATCCAATACATTTTTTAAGTTACATTTCTACCTATATATATATATATATATTATATTCTTTAAGTCAATTTTGTGATTAAATATAAAATTTTCAAATTTGTATATAAAGTCATAAATCACCAATTTAAGAAAAATTTATATATATATATATATATATATATATATAAAGTTGAAAACTACCAATTTGAGGGAATTTTTATGTACTATTTTTTAAGGAAAATTTTTATATACTATTTTGATTATATTTATTAATATATATTTGTGACATATTATGATATTATCTGATTCGACCCCCAGTCAGACCTATCGACCCCTGACCCCTGAGCTCAACCGGTTCGCTTTTCAATCCGAGTCTGAAAACATAGAAAATTACTCCTCAAGATTGCTTCACTGCTAAAATTATACAATGATTCAATAATTTATATCGAACATGATGACTATATTGGTTGGAAAAGCCAGGCTATTAATAATGGAAATATTAAATGTGCAAAAGGAATTTTAAGTTCTTTTAACTTGTAAGAAAGACAAATTTAAGAAAGACTTATTCATGATATACAAAATGATATATAAATGTGTGGTGATCTTTTATGAAATTCAATCCTAAAAAAAGTGAACTACTAAGCATCATTGCCTTTTAATTTGTCATGCGGATCATATTCCTTGAAAATTCAACCCTGAGAGTTAAGGATAAGCTTTTCTATTTACAAAATATGTAAGATTCATAAATGTAACGTGACTGTATGCGCAAATGGATAAGAAAATGAATGTCATCTGTGCTACTCTTTTTTTTTTTTTTGTCTTTTTTTTTTAATTATAAAAGCAAACATCGACTGGTTGTAGTATTACTTTGGGCACAAAATACAAACCACAAATTTTGGGGTTAAAGAATTTCAATAAAAACTTGAGAGACTTAATGAGACTTTAAATATAGTTTAGTGACTAAGGAGTTTAAATAATATTTGAAGGACCTCCATAAGATTTTTATTAATTAGGGACCAAACATTTAAGTTGCTCTAAATTGATTTTCTGAAATCTCAAGGAATAAAATATCTTAAACAGAATTTTCATTTGAAAATAATACTATTATAAAGGTCAAACCACGATATTTTTCCCAAATCTGAAAAATTCTGGAGGTAGCTAGTATTCTTTATACAAATATCGTTCACATGATTAATTCAAGTAATTGCATTCAAACAATGTAGCAACCAGGGCAATGCCAGTCTAGAAAAGCAATAAGGACGAAAGATTCAAGGTATAATTTCAGAAACCTTCCTTGAGATTTGTAGCAATATCACTTGGTACTCTTAAATTTTAAAAATCTCACCTACCACCATTATTTTCAACTTTTTATAACTTTATCAGCCCATTTCAAAATATGTCATTTAAAAACTCATTTTGGGTGAGATAAAATATTTCTATTCCAAAATTACCCTTTTCTTGTGAACCTTTAATTTTCATAACAAACCAAGTTAAATCCTTAAGAGTTACAACATAGTAATTAGGTTGAAAGGTTTTTACAATTTTTGAAATCATTAGTTTAGATAAGAAATGAAAAAAAATGTTAGAATTAGAAGAAAATAACGTTTTACACTTTGAAAATGCCTCAAATAAATTTGTAAATGCATTGTTAATAATTTATCTTTCTCTTTTTCTAAGTCATCAATTTGGACAGAAAATTAGGACATTAAAAAAATTCTAAACAATCTACAAATTTCTAAATTCATCCAAAAATATTTTATAATAAAGAAAATTACTTTAATATTTTTGAGAACACCTCAAATGAGTTTATAAACATAATTTTAGACATTATGTCTGTTTCTAATACTCAAGCCATCATCCTATACAAAAAATTTTGGAAAGTTTAAAATTCTTAATTTTTAAAACTTCTTAAATTAATTAAAGCACTTTATAATGAATGAAATATTTTTTTCAGCTTCAACCATATTAAACATACTTTTAAATAATAATATTTTTTAGCTTAAAAATGCCTACTAATATAATTTATTTTATTACAACTATACTTTCACACTGTTTGTCTTTATTTTCAAGGTTTTAGTAATGTAGCCTCACTCTTGGAAAAATAATAGAATAACATACGGGCAATTTTGGCATGAAAACCTTTGCTTCCTCCAAGTATGAGTTTCTTAATAATATTTTTTGAAATAAGTTGATAATGTTACAAGAAGTTAAAAATAAGGGAGACACATGAGATTTCTCAAAGCTAAGGGAATCCAAGTGATATTACTCTAAATCTCAAGGGAGGTTTCGGAAATTATCCCAAGATTCAATGAACTGAGTAAGTTGACAGAAAGTAGCTTTTGCACGACTTACCTAAAAAAGCCGGACTCAACTAACAGCTGAGGTAGCGTTGCTCGCATAATACACCAAGTTTGGTGGTTTATATCCAGTTATTTAATAGTTACATTCGAGTCAGGTTATAATAATTTATTATTTGAAAATTAATGTTTTATTAAGTAATTATTTGTGTGATAATTTCATATTCAACAATTTTGAAAGATTAAAAATAGGACATTAATTAAAGTATTTTTTTAAATAGTGTAAAGAAAGTTTTCAATAATTTATAAAGTTTCTATTGTGGTGTGACTTTTCTGTATTTGTTCAAGACATTAATAAAGTTGTTATTCTAAGTTAATTATTTTCTTCCATGTATATTTTGGATGATTATTTTATTCTTTGAATTATATAACTCTGCACGTTAATTTTAGAACCCTACATTTGAGGTCTACACATGTAATTGGATATTGGCCTTATTTATTTATTGAACTTAATTTCATATACTTTTAATCTAGTTTAAATAATTAATGTTACTTGCAATGTAAGCAAGGTATTAAATTTTACCTAAGGCTCGACTTGAGATCTCGTGCAGTCATTTTTAAGTCTAATTGCAAGTCCATATGTCAGCCAAATTGCTCTTCGACCGCTCTTCTCTATGGAGGAAAAATTATACAAATTGAGATATGTGGCACATTTTCCAATTTAAAACGTGACCATGATGGAAGAGTTCATCACTTCACCCTTTTCGTTTGATTTCTGACATCCTATTCGGCCAATTTTTAGAGTTCAAATCTGCATATCACGTATTACCTGGGTAGAGTTGGATGCAATATTGTTAGATATGTGGCACAATCTTGGAGAAATGAGTCTTTTTGCCAAGGAGATTTGGACTTAGGTGATGGAGTGGGGGTATTTCGCCTAGTCTATATATGATATTTGATATCTGCATATTCTGTATATGTTTGATAATGTAAATTTTGAATAATTTTTTTATACACTGTTAGTGTATACATGAGTAGGTACAGATGTATGCCACGTAATCTAATTTCAATTTTGAAATCCATCTTTTGCATAGGTGGCATTCATCTACACCTGTTAGTGTAAAAAATCTACTAAGTGGATGAAAACTTAATCCGTAAATTTTTGCTATTATTACAGATTTTAATAAAATCAAGTTTTGGTGGTGTAAAATACATTAGTGGAGAGGCTTTCAAATGCCTTGAATGGCTATTTACTATTTAAGATGGAAATCATTATAAAGGGAAAGTTGTAAACGTGACAAATTATTGTCCAGGCGAGTTTGAGAGTACGAATGAGGAATGACCAATCCGAAGATGAAAATTGCCTTTTTTGACGGGAATCAAGGGAAAAAGGTGTTTCTGAAAATTTAAGGGCCGTTATAACTTTTGCGTGGATAATTAGGTTGCCAACCAGCTGGAACCAAGATAATTAAAGGAATGGTCCTGTGGCGAATTGAATGACATGGCACTGTATATATTTCTTCTGCCTTTTCTGTTGGTCCTTAAAGGGCTAAATTTCTAGATGAAATTTTTGTTTTAACCCCAAGTTTTGATAATGTTCCAAACAACTCCCACAATAATAGGTAGTATGAAAAATGTATTTATTTGTTGGTGGAAATTAAAAGGAAGTTATTATGCTAAATGTTGTGTGAAGAAGAAAATGGAATTTGGAAATTTAAAATTCTAGTAGAGAAGGATATTTATCAAATCAAACAAAGTGACAATTTGTTTACAGAAGGCATGGGCTCTCGCTTTATGTAACAACCACCAATCAAAGCACACTCGTCGTGTTTGTGACTAATAAAAAGTATATGTTTATCATAATTATTTTCATACAAAAATTGAAAGCAAAGAACAGATAAAAAGAAAAAGAAAAGAAGGAAAATAGAGTAATCCTGTTGTGAATGGTTCTAAAGCTATAGCCTCCTCTAGTGGATTTTTTTTTTTTTTGAGAAATTGATGCAATTGGACAAGTCAAGATAGTTAATATTGCTGTGGGCTCTTCACCTTTATTACATTGATGTAGGTTGTTGCAAAAATATCAATAGAACTTTTTTAGACATTTATAATTCGTGACCTAATTAGACAACATCTTGCTTTGAGCATAAAAGTTGCTAAGAAAATAATTCGGGAAAAAGAACCCATTGCATTGAAAATACTTCAAGACGTTACGTAGTGGCAACTGGCAACCCATTTGCCGAATAGAGCTCCTACTCTATATAGATTAGACATACAGACATTCCAGCCCGTTTTAGTAGAATAAGTGTGCTATTTTTTTATATCCATTAGTTGTAAGGGATTCAGTGCAGATTTTAAAGGGGATCAATTGGTTTTTCATGTACCTTTATCTTTGGAAGCCCAAGTAATTGTATTCTGATTGAGAGGGTCATTTTCATCCAAAAGCTTGGGTCACTTTGCTTTACAATTGTGGGTAAAAGTACAAATTCAAAAAAAATAACCATTGTGTATTGACACTGGTGGTTAGACGTTACATTCCTTCTTGTGTTTAGATTGGAATAATTAGCGAATTTTGTCGTAGTTGTAAATTGTAATCGGACTTTATTTTCACTGTTAAAAGTTGTGGGGTCCTTATCACTCCTTGTCACTCTAGAAGCTAGTTCAAAAAATGATGTCACACGGTCACACCAAGAACTTTGACTGCATATGTGAACAGCCCATTAAAATCAGAAGGTGCAAAGAACTAAAAAGGATTGAACTTCAATAAAGCTAGTTTGTATCATTACCACTGCAGATAAACTTTCTATATACATACATTCAACCGCTTCAATATCTCTTGAATTCCACTGTTACTGTCTATACAGGGTTTTAATGAAAACCATCGTGTGTTTGTTAATATGAAATGAATTTTGTAATTTATTATTTTTCTTTTTCATTATTTCTTTTTTTTATTCCATTTAATGAAATGATAGCAGTTTTTTCTTATTTTTACATTTACTTAAAATAAAAGGGTAATTAAGATGATTTAAGGAGAATAAGATGGATAATTAAATGTTTATCTAGTAACAGGTGGTTAATCAGAAAACTCATACAAGAGATCTATCATTCCCATTAATTTATTCTTATTGATCCCAAATAAATATTATATATAAGTATAATTGAATTTGAAACCCATTTATCAAACACCCCCACAGCACAGGATTTGTAAGAATCTGGGTTTCTTTGGGAATCGAACAAGATGCAAGATTGACTCCCTTTTGGGATTAAATAAATGCTCAAACAGAATAAGAATCATGAAGAAAGAACACATCTCCATTCTGGGTAAATAAGGTTGGCTCCAATTGTCCCTCCACCCTGAACCCAGGTGGGATTTTGAACATTCTCGTCCAAGAATTATATGGGTAAAGAGCTAGTATTATTTTGTAATTATCTGATGAATTATCATATCAAAATCCAGATGCCTTTATTCTCCATTTAGAATTCAATTCGAAATCGCTGAGTATCTATACTTCTTTACAAGTTCTAGTGAAGGGTTCCAGAAATATTTGAACTTGTCATCACAGAAAAGCACACAAAAGAGTTACATGATCCTAGAATTTTAACCTTATCCAGCTGTAATGGAGAAGGAGCAGATTGTTCCACAACCAGTTCATGGTTTACAGAGTAGTTTGCTTCTAAAGAACAGGAATTCCATGATTCCTGCTCAAAAGTAAGCTTTCTTCCCTTGTTTGAAAGGGCAAATTTCTCATTGGATATCAAAGCTTGCCATGACTTGTAAACTTGATTGGTAAACTTAGGAGTATCTCCCATAATATTTTGTGGTGGAATTTTTGGTAATTCAATTTGGTATTGCATGGTACCTGTGTTAATGGTTTCTTCTTCTTATTCTTTTTTATTTTTTCCCCTTCTGGTTACAAGTGAAGTGCTTTACCAATTAAATTGTACGTTGTTGTCTGTCTGTGTTAATGTGGATGATTGTGTGGACCGTAGAGTTGAATTCAGAAAATTAACCCCGATTGACTAAATAGACCAATTCACCTTTACAAATAGGGAAAGTTCAAGAGATAGATATCTTGGTTAACTTTTAAAGATTTTTCCAATAGAAATCTAAAAGGCACTCTTTAGTAGTTTATACACCCAAATCATGTCGAATTTACAGCTTAAGTGTAGCGCACTATCAATTAATGCTTTCCATTGCAATTATCTATCTTTTCCAATTTAACATTTTTTTTTTTCAAAAACTTAACATCTGAACTAAATTAACGTTAGATGGATCCAAGTTCAAAATACAATAGTTTACTACTTAGACTTGATCCCAACTATAAGAAGTGGGAATAAACTAAAAACAAAAGACAAGTGAAGTTTTGAAACAAATGTGTTAACTAAAAACAAAAGACAAGTGAAGTTTTGAAACAAATGTATTTATGAATGGTTGTGTTAGACAAGTGAAGTTTTGAAACAAATGTATTTATGAACGGTTGTATTTATGAATGGTTGTGTTAGACAAGTGAAGTTTTGAAACAAATGTAATTATGAACGGTTGTGTAACTGTTGTATTTATGAATGGTTGTGTTAGACAAGTGAAGTTTTGAAACAAATGTATTTATGAATGGTTGTGTTAGACAAGTGAAGTTTTGAAACAAATGTATTGATGAATGGTTGTGTAACGGTTGTATTTATGAATGGTTGTGTTAGACAAGCGAAGTTTTGAAACAAACGTATTTATGAATAGTTGTGTTAGACAAGTGAAGTTTTGAAACAAATGTATTTATGAACGGTTGTGTAACTGTTGTATTTATGAATGGTTGTGTTAGACAAGTGAAGTTTTGAAACAAATGTATTTATGTTAGACAAGTGAAGTTTTGAAACAAATGTATTTATAAACGGTTGTGTAACGGTTGTATTTATGAATGGTTGTGTTAGACAAGTGAAGTTTTGAAACAAATGTATTTATGAATGGTTGTGTTAGACAAGTGAAGTTTTGAAACTTCACTTGTCCGTTGTTTTTAGTTTATTCACACAAACTAAAGCACTGTTGGTTCAACCATTCACAAAGTCTACTCTTAGGATGAGCCAAATGAATACACTAATACACCAACTTTATTGGAGAACTAATGACTCCAAACCGGCGTCAAATAAGGTAGTAATTGACAATTTTTCGTGCTTAGATTACCACAATGCCTTAATTTTGTTGTATTATACACTCTATACATGCTAAATTTGCATGATTATACTTAATCTTAGGACTATGAGTGTCCATTAAACATCAAAGTGGAAAATGAGCATCACATACATCTGATGCATCTTCGTGGTAACAAAGGAATGCCACTCTCGAGTAACTCTCCAAAACATTCCTCGCTCAAAATTAAAAAAAAAAAAAGAAGTAATAATAACTCTCGAAAACTCCCTCATGTTTTGTTGGCTAGATTTTAATTAGTGGAAAATACAGGGAGCCCTTAGCTTTATTGTTGTATTTCACACATATACACCGCATGTGCACCAGTTCACTTCTCGTCATTTAGGAATGGTTGCTTTTGGCTGTCCCACGCAGCCAACCTCCCCTGAGCAATTTCCACCTGCAATTCAGTTCAATGGGACATTCAGATATTCAACCCAAATGCTCCAATTCAATAGGAAATCCAAGAAAAAAAATGAAAGATGAAACACAATAACAAGCACAATTTCAAAGATTTTAAAGACAGGAGATCAAATTTGTTGTGAGAATAACAAAGGAGGAAAAAAAACACATGGGGATTTTGAGGAGTAATTTTTGCCCAATACCTCTTTTTTCCAATCTGTACGAAAAGTTGTCCACAATAAAATCACGGTTTGCAGAAATGTACCACATATAATTCCTATCCATATTCCCTGCAGGCATTAGAAATTCTTGGAGTTAATTAAGATTAATGTCTAAAACAAGAATATTTTGGTTATAAAATTTGCAAACAGTTAAAAGAAAGATGCAAAAATACTAGAAGTTACCTTGGCACCGTACTGAAAGTAAAATCCAAATAAAGCACCCAAAGGAACTCCAATAAGATAATAACATCCAACATTCACGTAGGCAACAAAGGTTTGCCATCCACATCCAACAGCAACACCTTCAAAATTTATTTCGTATGAAATATCCAGTCAATAATTCAAGAATAATCGGGTAATGATTTTTCTAACATTGAATGAGTAAATTTTTTTGCACTTAAAAAGAATTTAAGTATATGAAGCACTGTGCTACCAAAAATTAATTTTAAATCGAATATAAATTATATATCATGAATATAGATGTACAAATATTGCATGGTGAAAATTTTTTCTAATTCACATATTTACCCTTCATAATTTACCACAAGCACAATTCACTTGCAAAACTATCTCACTGAAGCCACAGAAAAAAATAAAAAAAATTGTAATTGTATTTTTATTTATTTATTTATTTTATAATAACTATCCACTCCACTTAATAATTTTGTGATGAAGGACTAATGGCTAATTCTCAGTTGATGATTTTACCTAGTTATAAATTCTAATTTTCGATAATTAGTTTTTATGATATTTTTATTGCTTTTATATTCTGATTATAAATATTTTTTAATCATTAAAAAAGCAAAAATATATGATCACCTAGAGCGTAGCAATCTATAATCATATAAAGAGTAACTTTTGCTGATTCTGATTATTCTCTCTGATCAGTTTCTATAAGCAGATCTTGTAATCTAAAGCAACAGAGAACAACGGCTAAAATGCAATTACCAGATAAGACGGGCTGGATTCCATTGAGAATGAGGCTGACGGCGAGGTAAGGGGTGAGTTCGGAGACGGCTTCGGCCACGGTTTCACCTTCTGTGAAGACGTAGCTAATGACATGTCGGAGAGCAAGCACAATTATTGCTGCTATTATTGCACAAATGGTTGACAAGCAATTCACCACTAATACTGAAAATGCTGCACTTTTTGGATGTCCAGCTCCAAGCTCATTGCCTACTCTCACACTGCAAAATTGATTTTCACAAACATTTAGGAGTAGATAGTAGTATTTTTCTATATATTTAGCTCATTTCAATTAAATTCTTTTGAATACATAAACTTGCCAATGAAACTCAGTAATAAGTGATATTTTCAATTTAGTCCTTCAAAAGGCTTCATTGTGCTAGTTGACAGTTTTATTAAAAATCATTTTCTAATTCAAATTAGACCCTGGAAATGTTTTTTGATTTTTGCTGAATTGGCCCCATAGAAAATTAAACAGTTGTTCCACCCTTTTAATTACACGGTTTATAAGAGGGGTGAGATTAGCAAAAGTTTCAGAACTTTGGGGCCAAAATTGGAGAATTAAGATGGTAGAAGCTTGAAGCATATAGATTGATCTGTACACCAAATACAATAGAAAAAAAAAAAGCAATAAAAACCCATTTTAGTAGGAAGATCACCTTGCTGCTGCATTGAAGCCGACTGAGATCATGAATACCCATCCAGAAACTGTTGTGCTGCACATCAAGCATGGATAAAGGTGTCAAAATGTCAGACGGGTTTCAGCAGGTTATAATTGAGTAACCAATATAATTAGATGAAACTATTTATACCTATATAATAAATAAGTTCAAACGGATCAACTCATTTACTTGTTAAATAATTTTTTTATACTTTAGTCCCAAGAGTGAGAGGTTTTATACTCAAGTAGGATAGCTTTAAAATCACATTTTACTTAAGTAGGGATAGATTTTATACTTTTAAAAATTAAACTCACCCATATTAAAATTTAGAGACAAAAATGAAGATTCAGATATAATTGAAAGGCACAAATTGAAGTTGGCCCTTTTATAAGAGATAATGGACTTCTCTTGTGAATCATCACCTATACTGGTCAACAATTGATCGTAGTCAAAACTTGAAGGTTGTAAATTGCAAACTGCTTACTCCTCTTCTGAATCCAGAATCTTCGTCCCATTAAATATTTAGGGGTCAATGAAGAAAGAAATCAACAATTAAAAACCTCAAGGAACAACAATTATCAGGACACACACCTTCAAAATCAAATCTGCAAAAAGATGTCAAAACATCATAATTCAGCAAATAAATTTGCCCATCTCAAAAGTAAAAACGAGCATTATGCATGGATTCAGCTATGGTACAAAGTTGAGTCATTTGTGTATGGTGCAAAGAATAAAAGGGACGAGGACAACACATCAAACATGGGCCACGCAAGGAAAGTTGGGAGGTAGAATAATTAAAGACTAGGTATAAGTAGTTCTAAACATGGGACCTACTGTACTGTATGGACTGTATTATTGTAAATAAACATACACCCTCTGGACAAGTTGTGGGTATGTTCAATGCAACCAAAAAAAATGAAAGATTGGTGGAAGTAACAAAAAAAAGCGGGAAGAGTAAGAAAAGTTGGAATGAATTTGTACAACAAAAAAGTGAACTGAAATTTGAATGCAACATAGAATGACCAAATAAATATATTAAAATGACCGAATGATATTTGTACAAGACAGAACCAAATGGCAAAACATATTATAGATAACAACGATAGATAAATTAGTTTAGAAAAAATACGTGTATAATGACAAATAAAGATTATTAAACTATAAATGTTTATCTAAAGAACGAATTTTGCTGATTTAAATTGAATTGTTAATTGATATAGATAGTAATCGTAAAGAAAAATATACGATGGTTGAAGAAATCAAAAGTCATAATTGTGGACGAGAAATGACAAATATAATTAACATAATAGTGTAAGTCAGTATTGAAAATCAATTAGAAGGCCAACTTAATCGTTGCAATAGTAGTTGTCTATTTCCAATTCAGAGAAAACTATTACAATTGTTAAATCACAAAAATAAAGACAAATACACTTGCAATTTTTACTTATCATGGGCTTTAATCTAAACTTGATTGGCGACAACATTTATGTTTTTCTAAATCACATGCGTATTGAACATACCCGATCCACATTACGGTTTCAAATTTTGTATGTAAATGATGTTTATTATTACTCATTTACAAATTTGGTTTCCCTTAGATATATCTATTTTCCTATTCGATCTAAAACTCTCCTTTTTAATTGTGTTTATGATTAGCCATCTAGAACTTTATGACAAATCAAAGAATGACAATTTGAATTATGTGTGTGATTAAGAATTTTCGTTTCAGATAGAAGTTTCACTATGCAAATTATGCCTGTCGTTACTTACCTATAATTTTGGATTAGACTAAAAAAATAATTCATGTTCTATGTCAAATATATCCAATCTCCATTTTGATTCAAAGTTTGGCTTTTCAATTTTATTTACGATTTGTCATGTAGAATTTTAGTTTGTCCATAGAATAAGAATTTGAATTATGTTTGTGATTAATCGTCTGTAATGTCAATTCAGTTTCAAAGCCATGAAATGAATTGCGATTGTCATACACTTTCTACAATCACAATCCTTGGAGTACTATGATGATTGCAATTGTAATTTGTAGGTAGAGTGAAGATTGTGATTTTTTGTAACCGAAAATCCAAAATCAATATGAGTAAATGTGAGTTAGAAGTGCAATAAATTTTAGCAGATAGCGCAATGGTGAATTATTATGTTTAGATCAAAAGGTAAATTAAATGAATTTCCTGAAATAGTAATAAGGAGTGGGTATAGAGATAATTACGCAGATCATGAATCAGGTATTAAGTGAAGAAATAAATAAAATGTGCTAAGTAACGTTCAAGAAATTTAAAACCTGTCTCCACTCTTAATTCAAAAATATGCAGGATAAAGTAAATGTGGATGAGTAACAAATAAATTAGGTCTATTTGTAAAAAGATGAAATTTATCTGTCAAAGAAAGACTGAAATAAATGAATATCCCAAATTAGGAAAAAGTGGGAGATTGCTTTCAGATTTGATTACTTGGTTAAATAAAATTGGGAGTAAATGAGATGAGTAAAAAACCCAACAACGAGGAGCAGGACATTTGTTACCGTCATAAATTGAAGTTGTTACTAGGAAGGAGGTAACTTGTGTTTTTACTATAAATTATAGTTGTTACTGGGAAAGAGGCAAGGTTTGACCTATCTATCCAAGACCAACCCTAGAAGTGAAGAATTGGCAAAAGAATCGACGGATACATAGCGTGAAGAAGTCCATGTTCCAAAATCATTGAACTGGGCCCCATGACAAGTTGGCACAATTTCACTGGTTCTGTGCACCATAAGCAGAAATGACTTCTGCGTCCTACGGTTGTTGGAACATGGACTCCTTCACGCTATGTATTGAAGGATTGAAGTCACTTCTGCTTATGGTGAAACATGGACTCCTTCACTTCTGTGCCAACCGTATGATTCTGTGTACCATACACGCAGAAGTCACTTTTGCATAAGCAGAAGCGGCGTCCTACGGTTCTAAGCAGAACCAGTTCCTGGTTGTGCTCCAACACGCAGAACCATACGGTTGGCATGGACTCCTTCACTTTTGCTTATGGTGCCACAGAACAAGTGAAACATGAAACCATACGATTGTCCTTCACTTCTGAGAAGGACAACCGAGACTTATGGTGGCACAGAAGTGAAGGAGTCCATGTTTCACCATAAGTAGAAGTGATTTCAATCCTTCAATACATAGCGTGAAGGAGTCCATGTTCCAACAACCGTAGGACGCAGAAGTTACTTCTGCTTATAGTGCACAGAACTAGTGATGTGCCAGTTTGTCATGGGGCCCAGTTCAATGATTTTAGAACATGGACTCCTTCACGCTATGTATCCGTCGATTCTTTTGCCAATTCTTCACTCCCAGGGTTGGTCTTGGATAGATAAGTCCAACCTTGCCTCTTTCCCCCTAACAACTACAATTTATAGTAAAAACACAAATTACCTCCTTCCTAATAACAATTTCAATTTATGACGATAACAAATGGCCTGCTCCTCGTTGTTAGGTTTTTTACTCATCTCATTTACTCCCAATTTTATTTAATCAAGTAATCAAATCTGAAAGCAATCTCCCACTTTTTCCTAATTTGGGATATTCATTTATTTCGGTCTTTTTTTGACAGATAAATTTCATCTTTTTACAAATAGACCTAATTTATTTGTTGCTCATCCACATTTACTTTATCCTGCATATTTTTGAATTAAGAGTGGAGACAGATTTTAAATTTCTTAAACGTTACTTAGCACATTTTATTTATTGCTTCACTTAATACCTGATTCATGATCTGCGTAATTATCTCTATACCCACTCCTTATTACTATTTCAGGAAATTCATTTAATTTGCCTTTCGATCTAAACATAACAATTCACCATTACGCTATCTGCTAAAATTTATTGCACTTCTAACTCACATTTACTCATATTGATTTTGAATTTTCGGTTACAAAAAATCACAATCTTCACTCTATCCACAAATTACAATTGCAATCATCATAGTACTCCAAAGATTGTGATTGTAGAAGGTGTATAACAATCGCAATTCATTTCATGGTTTTGAAACTGAATTGACATTATAGATGATTAATCACAAACATAATTCAAATTCTTATTCTATGGACAACCTAAAATTCTACATGACAAATCGTAAATAAAATTGAGTAAGTAACGACAGACATAATTTGCATAGTGAAACTTCTATCTGAAACGAAGATGCTTAATCACACACATAATTCAAATTGTCATTCTTTGATTTGTCATAAAGTTCTAGATGACTAATCATAAACACAATTAAAAAGGAGAGCTTTAAATCGAATCGGAGATTGGATATATCTAAGGGAAACCAAATTTGTAAATGAGTAATAATAAACATCATTCACATACAAAATTTGAAACGAGCAGGGGATGGGTATGTTCAATACGCATGTGATTTAGAAAAACATAAATGTTGTCGCTCAATCAGAAGTTTAGATTAAAGCCCATGAAAAGTAAAAATTGCAAGTGTATTTGTCTTTATTTTTGTGATTTAATAATTGTAATAGTTTTCTCTGAATTGGAAATAGACAACTGCTATTGCAACGATTAAGTTGGCCTCCTAATTGATTTCAACACTGATTTACACTATTATGTTAATTATATTTGTCATTCCTCGTCCACAATTATGACTTTTGATTTCTTCAACTACTGTGCTATTTTTCTTTACGATTACTCATCTGCATCAAGTAACAATTCAATTTGAATCAACAAAATTCGTTCTTTAGATAAACATTTACAGTTTAATAATATTTATTTGTCCTCATACACGTATTTTTTCTAAACTAATTTATCTATCATTGTTATCTATAATATGTTTTACCATTTGGTTATGTTTTATACAAATATCATTCGGTCGTTTTAACATATTTATTTGGTCATTTTATGTTGCATTCAAATTTCAGTTCACTTTTTTGTTGTACAAATTTATTCCAACTTTTCTTACTCTTCCTGCTTTTTTTGTTACTTCTGCCGATCTTTCATTTTTTTTGGTTGCATTGAACATACCCACAACTTGTCCAGGGGGTATATGTTTATTTACAATAATACAGTCCATAAAATACAGTAGGTCCCATATTTAGAACTATTTATACCTAATCTTTAGTTATTCTACCTCCCAACTTTCATTGCGTGACCCATGTTTGATGTGTTGTCCTCGTCCCTTTTGTTCTTTGCACCATACATAAATGACTCAACTTTGTACCATAACTGAATCCGGCAAACCATAGCTTAGGCCAAGACTCCTGGGCCCGGGCTTGTGATACCAAAAGCCTAAAAGGGACCTTTATGGCGCGGCAAGGAAATGCTTCGATTCTCATTATCTGTCTTTTCCTCTTAGTGGTAAGCCTCAGTTATCACCCAAAGAGAAGCATACAGCAAAGGCCACCTAATTTTCAAGACTAATGGCCAAAATCAACTTTGTCAATTTTTAAGGCCTGAAAACGATTTTGATTGAAATTCCTTTACTACTAGAAATATACCTAGCACCTGGTATACAAGAATACAAAAGAAATATTACTTGCTTTCTATTTTTATTATTTACACTCTCACTATTTATTTTATTATATAATCTAATAAATGAGTGCGAACAACATTTCCCTTTTTTGGACTAAGTTTAGTCTCACTCTATTATACTACTCTTATCACATCTAATTAGGTTTCCAAATTTGATCCCTCAAGGGCATCAACTTACCATCCTACTCCTACCCTTGCCTGACTAGTAGGATGATAAAATTGAGAGATCAAACCTAATTAGATGTAATAAGAGTGGTATAATAAAGTGAGACTAAATTTAGTCACGAACATAACAGCATGTTTTCGAGGAATTTTGAATAGTTTTTCAACTACCTACTTATTTTATATTCACATTTTAGAAGTGCTATAGTGAAATATTTATAATAGTACTCAAAAAGTAACCATCCAAATGCACCAATCATAAACTGCCAACTCTTTTGTTTTGAAATTTTTGAACCACATTTTTAAGGTGCTATGAACCTTTTCTTTTTTTAAAAAAAATTCAAATGAAGCTTATGTACTTACCAAACGGAGAGTGAATCAAGAGCCAATTCCGGATGATCCAGCAATCCAGCCAGCAAAACAAGAACTTGAACGTACCAAGTCTCTAAGCAAAGCATCACAGCTGAAGCAGCAGAGAGTCTAAAGAAGCTCCAAAGCCCATGAAATGCCTGCATGCTAAAACCAGCCCATGTTTTCTTGCACCTTTTACTCTTCACTATGTATATAAATTGCCCCACAACCACGATCCACCAAGACACACTAAGGACTAATGACGACCCCAACAAGCCAAGGCCAAGCTTATATGTTGCTAGCCAACTTAGTAAGACATGAACAGCTAGTGTTCCAAAAGAGATATAGGCACTTGGGGCTACAATACTCTGTGCTTGGAGAAATTTTTGTATAGGGAAGTTAACAGCATAGGCAAATATTTGAGGGATTAAGCCGTAGATGAATATTGCTGCTTCTGATGCAATGTCTGGTGCTTCACCAAGTAATAAGAGAATGGGCTTGGAAAATAAGTATATGAATGTAAGTAGCACCCCAGTAAGAGTTAGAAGGATGGTTGCTCTCTGAAGATATATGCCCAGCATGCCATACCTATGTGCTCCATATGCTTGTCCACATAGTGTTTCAACAGCACTTCCCATTCCCAACTGTTAAGTACCCCCGAAAAGAAAAAGGAAGGATATCAGATCATCAAAGCTTGAATTATAACCTCGAACACAAGGTATTCTAAATTTATTATTACTTCCTCTGTTTCAAAATGAGCTATGTAAGGTTTTACAAACAAAGAAATCTTATGGATTGTATAATTTCTATAACTACAATTGGATTTCAAGAAAGAAACATCAGAGAAATGACAAAAATATCAGACAAATTACCAAATCAAGACCTTTCAAAATCCAGGGGAATAAAAGAAAAAGCAAAAAGTTGGTGCGCCAGAGAGGCCAAAGAACCAATAAATTCATCAAATTTTGGAGAAACCTAGAAAACTATGCTTGGATTTTTGGTTTCTTGGACAAAAAATACTTGTCTATACGGCTAAAAGAGTTCTTTATGGATGCATTCAAAGAACAAGTTCCCCTTTATGTAGGTTTGTCTTTTTCCCCCCTTTTCTGATAAACCGGTAGGAGTTCATGTCCCAAAAAAAAAAAAAAGCAATTGGATTGTACCACAAAATAAACAATTTTGATTGTTAACAAATAAATGAATAAAGCGAGGAAAGATCAAGGGTACCATGAGACCATAGGCAAAAGTTTGAACACCATTGTTACCAAGGGAAGCAGCTGCATATTCAAGATTTCCAAGATGGCCAGAAAAGATTTGTGTGAGCATAGACATGAGGTAGTTTATCATGTAAACGATGACTGCAGGAGCAGCCAAGTGAACAAGAAGCTTGATCTCTATCCATGTTGCTGGTACCAAGCGCTTGATTAGCGGTACCTCTGTGTTATTCAGTATCCTTTCTAGCTCATCACTAGCTTCCTTTCTCACCTGAGATTCTGTATGAGTTAGAACTGGCTTCTCCTCTTTTTCTGGAAGGATTTCGTAACTATTATCCTCTGAAGAGCCCATGAATGGAAGACCCTTGGACTGGTAATTGTTTGCTGGCTAGCTACTGTGCTGGAGATGGAAGTGGAATCAATAGCCCTAATAGTAGCAGTGCATCAGTTGGTGTGGTGGGCAAAATTCTGGAAGACTCTAAGACCTTTGAATTTCAGAATTTGCTTTTTATAAGGATTAATGTTGAAATTGACAAAATTGTTGCCAAAATGGAAACAACTTAATCATTAAACTATTGCTTTTCTTTCTTTCTTTCCTTCTTTCTTGGCTTTCTTATAAAGGGCACAAAGGACAATGTAGAAAAGCTTAGTGCATTTTAACCTGAATGCTATCTAGTAGAAATAAGACGCCAGTCAGTAGTAATCATTCCATTAGGGGCTTTTTTTTTTTTTTTGGCCTTTTGGAGTTTATATTAATTTGAGTGTTGTGATGGATTGTAGTCTTTTGCGAAAAAATTTTTAGTTTTTCGTGATTGTATTTTTGAATTACAGTTTATCTTATATACATCAAATTGTTACAATATATTTTCTTACAAAAACTCTCAAAAATAACAATCCAAACGGGCATGTATTTTGGTTTATGCTTAGATTTTAATAGCCTTGTTATGAAATTGCAAATTTTAAAGGTTCTAGGGATAAAAAACACTGCAAATTCTTGGTAATAAATCTTGCCCATTTGCTATAGAAGCTCTTTTATTTTCAGGTGGTCCCAACAAATACACCATTTTAGAGAAAGTCAAAAGCAATATTGCCATGTGGCAAAGATTCTTTGCCACAACCCCACACCGTACAAGTTAGACAGGAATTTTGCTTTTATGTTTTATCTTTCCTGTCACTCTCCCTGGAAATCTCGCTCTGTTTAAGGTGACACATTGACAATTGGGCATATGTCAATTCAAAGATATATTATCAATCCCCCGCCCTGCATCGCCGGTCTTTCGAGAAGACGAGAAAATAAAAGAGAAAGAAATAAAAATTAAATCACGTGCTTACCGCATATTTTGATTTTGTTGTTCATCTTCTGTGCCTGTGCAGATCTGCAGAATCTGCACTTTACATTTTCATACACGTGCTAAGTGCTATACCGCATTATGTTGGTATTTGCTTCGTGGCAGATAAAGTTGGATTTGATGTAATTGAGTACAATTTTTGTATTTATATTGTAATGTAATATACGTTTATGGATGCACAATGATATTTATGCATTGATTGATATGCACGAATAAATTTATAAATATAATAAAATTATAAAAATATATATCATATTATATAAAAAAAGTATCATAACCGGACAATAGTATAAATAATTCCATTGGTAATTTCCCCTGATCTGCTCATTACCACCATTATTGTGGCGACTTCGCAAGTCTTATTGCTGTTGTTTAGAGTTTTTGTGGAAAATATTCTAAAACAATTTGATGTATGGAAAGTAAAATGTGATTGAAAAATTGATTCATGGAAAGCATAAAAATTTTCTGGGGAAAAAAGACAATCCACACAAGGTATAAGGCTATAAATTTTCAAACTTGCTTTCCATGAGGATTAATGTGGAAAATGAGAAAATGGATGCCAAAATGATAAGTGCTTAATGACTCATCTATTGCCCTTTTTTCACTTTTCCTTTCTTAAAATATGGACAAAAAGGACAATCCGAGTAGTTTAGTCCATTTTAACTCCAAAAGCTAGTTAAAAAATGGAAAAAGAAGAAAAACTAGTAAGCATTCTATTAAGGATGTCATTGTCTTTCTTCTTTTTAAATTTAATGTCATCTTGAACTTGAAAGCAAATTTTTCCAAAATATTATTGGTTATACTTCTGTTTCTTTTTTTTTTTTTTCTTTCCAAATGCCTTCTGAAGGGATTCTAGATTTCAATACAAAAACTGCAAAGTTCTGGTCAGTTTAGTGCTGATGCCCATCTGGCATAGAGAGTCTTTTTTTTTTTTTTTTCCCCTGATGTTTCCAACAAATATTTCCTCCTGAGAAAAAGTAAAAGAACCAATAAACTTCCAAATTTGCTATGCAGCAAAAATTCAATCAGCCACCCTTTAGTACTCTTCCTGAGAATTGGTTTAGATGGTAGGTAACATAAAGAGAAAAATCGGCACAAACAGGGACATCAGGACATGTCAATCCAAAGATAACCATCATTCTCTTACTATTGTGATCGGAGTTTTGTTTGTGTTCTGGGTTTGTTTTCATTTATGATTAGCGTTTTGGTTTCATTTGTAATGCCTCAGTTTTGATAGGTTAATTAGGACATTCGGTTAATTTCCTATGGTCTTTGTGGGTTGTTATAAGGATGGTGGTGGTTGTGATCTACGATTGCTGGTGGAAAATCTAAAGTGGAATTGTTATGCAAACTTGTTTCGGATTGGTAAATAAGAGATCAAAAACGCTGATCATTTAAAAAAAAAAAAAATACTCTCTGGCAGTTTCGCTAATTTCTAAGAAAAGTGTCAAAATTGAAAATCGTTCAAAAAGTGGGGTTCCGGGAGAATGGGGTACAAAAATAGGGTCGCCGATTTTGCGAAATGCGGTTTCTCGGTTGAATTTATTTTCTTTCCAATTTTTTTGTTCTACTTGTCAGAGAATAGAAATGGAAAAGTGAAACCGCAACGCTGAGATGCGGTTTCTTCATAAAATAGAAACCGCATTTCAGCAATGCGGTTTCGCAAATTTAGTTAAAAAAAATTTCAAGGAAACCGCAAATGTAAGTTGCGGTTTCTTTAAAAAACAGTAGTTAGGCCTTTTAAATTCCAAGGGGCCGTGTATGATGCCATTCAATTAAAGTTCAAGGATTCAATCATTGGTCAAATGAGGCATTTCTACTCATCTGGTTCCTAGTACAATTACATGATGCCATTCAATTGGGCTAATTTCTTAGAAAATGGTCAAAAATTGAAATCGTTCAGGAATTGGGGTGCCGGGAGGATGGGGTACAAAAATAGGGTCACCGAAATACTGAGATGCGGTTTCTTGTGGTTTTTTTTTCTTTTTTTTTAGTTGTCAGAGGTAATTTTTATTCCATAGAAACTGCATGTTTCAATTGCGGTTTCTATATAAACAAGAAACCGCAATTGTCATATGCGGTTCCTATGGAATAAAGCTGACTTGAAGAAACCACATGTCCCATTTGCGGTTTCTTCAAGTTTTTTAAAAAAAAAAATCAAGGTTGTTGGAAGTCCATACTGTTTGTTAATACGTGTTGGCATTTAATGGTCAGGTATGCTAGTGTGTTAGAGAGAAATCCAGATGATTATGATGCACTATATAGTTGGGCGTTACTGGACCAGGTATGACCTGTTCCAAGTCCTTGATATTTCTTAATCAATTTACACGTGGAGTATGTGAATTTTCATGCCGTTGTCATTTTATTCTCGCTTTGGACTTTTGATGAAGAAAAATACAACATTGCAATTGAATGGCATCATGTAATTGTACTAGGAACCAGATGAGTAGAAATGCCTCATTTGACCAATGATTGAATCCTTGAACTTTAATTGAATGGCATCATACACGGCCCCTTGGAATTTAAAAGGCCTAACTACTGTTTTTTAAAGAAACCGCAACTTACATTTGGGGTTTCCTTGAAATTTTTTTTAACTAAATTTGCAAAACCGCATTGCTGAAATGCGGTTTCTATTTTATGAAGAAACCTCATCTCAGCATTGCGGTTTCACTTTTCTATTTCTATTCTCTGACAAGTAGAACAAAAAAATTGGAAAGAAAATAAATTCAACCGAGAAACCGCATTTCGCAAAATCGGCGACCCTATTTTTGTACCCCATTCTCCCGGAACCCCACTTTTTGAACGATTTTCAATTTTGACACTTTTCTTAGAAATTAGCCGGCAGTTTCACTTTCATGTGCAGTCTGTCCAATAATCAGAAAAAGAAGAAGAAAACAGTTCCAAGTGCTCACTCTGTGTTTTCCAGTTCACTTGCGCAATTCTACACCTTAAAATTTTCACAGGCCCGCAAAGTGCTGTGCTATCATATTATATAGGCACCTACTTCATGACTAGACCATCAATTTATGCGCCCTCTGATGCCAACTACCTCGGAATTCACGTTGACGCCCGGGAGTTTGGGAGTTGGGACAGTGGTATGCTGCCACTCTTCGACAGTGGTATGCTGCATATAGACAAATTGTGCGATTTCCTAAAACCAATGTGGTGTTTGGACTCTAGTTTTTTATTAAAATAATTTTTACATTTTTTATTAATACATTTTTTAAACAACTTTTTATTTTACATGTATTAAATCGTTGTAGTATATTTTTTTATAAAAATTTCAAAAAATAGCAATCTAAATTGGTGCAAATTCTTAATTAATTTTTTCACTTTATTGCCCTAATTTGTCCCATCAACAATTATGGTAATCATTTTAACATACATTACACTATCATCAAAGGCAAACATTTTCATACATGCTAGATACTTGTATAGAGAACCATGAATAATCGATAAAAACACTACTTTGTTAATATGTTCAAAATTACAAAAAGTTTCAAGGACAATGATAATGTTGAAATAGTGACGAAAGTAATATTTCAGTGCACTAGACAATTATAGATCATGATAAATGAATTCAAATGAAGATCATTCAGTCATTCTTACATACTAAGTTTTAAGATTCTTTATTTGATAATATAATTTTCAATACATTCACATTCAAAGTAGGCAATCAACGTGATCACTAAGAAAATTAAGGGACTTTATAAAAGAGAAAGGAAATTCAAGAAATTTTAGGGGGATAAATGCATGACCAACTCATAATTTTCAAAACTTTTTCTTGTTTGTTTCAAGAAATTTTCAAAGTTGGAACAGTTTTCAAGGATGACCTCAGTCTTTAATTGATAGACTGTCCTTTTTATCAGGGACTGACGGTCCATATGCAAGCGGTGTGTACTTATATCTATTCGGGTACCAGCACTTTTCCAAGACACGTGATGATGATTCATTAAGATGCATAAAGATAGATGTTACGAGTTAAACACCTCGGAACAATAGACTTGTACAATATCGTGGCTCCTGTTTCTTGAAACATATTTTGCTCTGGGTCGTTTTTTCTCAACGTAAAGCTTCGACTTTATCCAAAAGTCGTCATCCTGACTTGTACTGGGTATTGTGGGATACTAGATTATTTAGAATAATTTTTAAAAAAATTAAAACACTTTTTTTAATATAATATATGTGAGATAAAAGTTGAGTGAAAAATATATTAATGATGTAAATAAATAAATTTTTTTAAAATATTACACAATCTGAACATACCCAGTATTATACGTAATACAAAGAAAAGTTTGAGGTAGGGATGGAAGCAAATTGCAGTAAAAGAGAGACTCGTTTACCTAGTGAAAAAAATGAAAGTGAAAAATGTCAAAATTCAGACAACTAAGAAAAAAGGTTGGCGTTTTAACTTCTTTTTTTGTACCAACTTTTTTAATGCTAACTTTCTTTCAACCAAACTTAACAAGCTTGGTTGTATCAAGCCACCGCTTGGTGAGACAAAAAATTGAATCACTTTGTAACGTGTATTTTGTGTGCTCGAATCTCATTATTGATGTGACAATTGTATTAGTGAACGATCTGTAAGAACCCTATAAGTGACTTATGATTTTATAAACATGTTGTGACCTATGGCGATGATCGGAATTGAAAAGAAAGTTGGGAACATGCACTTATTACATTTGATCCTCCAAAACTTATTTATTCATGGTTTTTACCGATCATGCCAGGTACTAGAAATCTCATTTGATTGTCCCTAATGAAAATATAGGCAGTTATATCCACAGAATCTGAAATTTTTCAGTCAGAAGATAACGAACGTAAGCACGTCCATTTTGTATGCCTTTTATTTGCAAACTACTAAGTACCATAGCTTTCTAGAAGTCAAATATAAATGCTTCAAAGGGTCTCAAGACTTGAAATCATTTCATTTGAAAATGGGATAATATCATAAAACTCCCCTGAGGTTTCTCGTAATATCACCTGGGCCCCCTATAGTTTTAAAAATATCACTGACCTCCCTTAGTAATTGTAAATTGACTATATTAACCTTCATATCAAATAAATGGATGTCAAAAAATGAAAGAAAAAGAATCAAAAGTCACTTTCTTCTTTTTTTACGTTTATCCAACATTCTTTTATTCTTTTTTTGTATTCTTTGTACAAGTTTTTACTTATAAATTGTAATAAATTAAATTTTATTTTTTTCTAATTGTGATAATATGGAATATGAATGTATGATTTTTTTTCCTTTGTTTTGAGTTAACTTTTATAATGAATTAGTACAATTTAAAGACTTGGGTGATGAGTTGTGAAGATGTTAGGCAAAAAAAAAAATGGCTCATGATGAATTAGTTTTAAATATATAAATTAAATTGGTACTAGTATATTTATTTACAAATATCTTTTTTTATTTTTGAAATTTTTATTTTTATGAATTATAGATTTGTGATATAGTGATACGAGTAGAAATTATTTTTTAGGTGGTGATTTTTTTTTTGAACAAACAAAGTGGTTAGGAGTATTTTTATTTAGCAAAATGAGCAAAAGGCTAGTTTGGGATTTTTATAAATTTGTTACACAAATAACAAAAGTAAGGGAAGTAAGTGATATTTTTAAAAGTTTAGGGGTATCAGGTGATATTAAGAGAAACCTCAGGGGAGGTTTCTGAAATTATCCCTTTGAAAATTCCTCTGAAGTTTTGACTAGAGGGACTTCTAATTTCTCCATATACTCAACTTACTTATCCATTATTGACTATACAAATAATAATCATTCTATTCTGTATCGTAAGAGCACAAAATAAAAGATGTTATCTTTCTTATGGTAATTTATCTACAAAAGTTAATATTTTTTTATGCTCACGTGTGTAGATGAGAGATAAGGCTAAATTTTGAACTGAATTTACCATTCTTTTTACCTTTACAGCACATAACTGGCGAAAAAAATAGAAGGAAAAACTCATGAATTACTAATAAGGCTTTCCATCATAGGCTGATCACACGTGTTGAGACCATGGATGTTGTCACTTATCGGGTTGAGACCATTCATGTTTAGACGAAAATTTTGGTTTGGATTTGACATAATTAGGCACATTTGGCCAACCTTACCACGGCAAAGTTATTTAGAAAGAGATGTGACCAGCCGATTGCTATAGCATGTAATCAACAGGAATATTTGTACATCCATATTATTTCAATCATTACTGTATTTGTATCACAAATTCAGATATCAATCATTTTTTTAATCATCTTTTTTATCATGTTGTACATATATCCATCATTAAAAGATAATTATTTGGCCTAACTTTAGGACCCAACCTGAAAAGATGCTAATAATAGAAAAGAGGTACCCTAGAAGACAAATATGAATAGGCTGTTTCTTCAAATAAATTCTAGTGTCTTATCCGCTTAACGTTTGGATTGCTTATATTTAACTAAAAAATTTTGCTTACATCATCGACACAAATTCCAATTACCTTTTCATCTTAGATACATCACATCAAAAAAATGCTACAGTAGTACTACAGTATTCTTTTCAACAAATTATTCCAAAAAATCTACTATCCAAACGCAGAATAATCAAACGACTATTCTCATGATTGTTTTGACTGATGGGGTATTGGTTGGCTTCGGGATAGCCTAAAGGAATTATGAGGACTTCATGTTTCTTTCCCCTTATATTTTCTATAGTAAACAAGTTATAAATCATAAAAAAATAGATTATAAATATTTTTCAACTAAAGTATTAAAAGTCAACAGCATAGGTCTAATTTTGTTTTGAAAGTTAATCTCAAATAGAAAAGTCAACAGCATCAAATTTCAGAGGATTTTCAAATCTACTTTTCAACTTAAGGTACAAAACTTGATAAGTTTGGCTGTGTCAAGTTCAGAATTCGAATTCAACACCTGACAATTGGGTAAGAATGGTGCGAGGAGGGGTAGGAGGAAAAGAAACTTACAAATGGTGGCATGCATGACCACTAAGATAAAGTTAAATTAAACTTAAAACAAATGGATACCATTTAAATATTTAATGATTTTGTGACTTGGGATTTTTCTAGAGGAACGATATTATATATATTGAAAGTCATAGAAAATTCGAATGAACATCCCGCAAATTCGATCTCCAAACCCTATTCATCCATTCTTTTCAACGACCGTGTCTGATTTGGGGTGCTCTAACTCTGTTATTCTGTTGTCCCAAATAAATATATAGATGGCGTAATCCATAAGACCTAAATTTTTGAGTTAGACAACAAAATACACATCCATTTCCTATGCCTTTTTATTACTAAAATTTTAACTACAAAGTGCAAATTACCATTCTTTCCCAATAGAGAAGACAAATAATTCTTTCAGAAGATTTTGAAATAATTTCCTTCAAATTTGTATTGAAGTAGGAAAAAGTAAACTAAACAAGTGCCCTTTGAACATCTTATAAAAAAATCAAAGAGAGAGAGCATATTAAATAAGTGGCCTTTGAGCACCTTATAGAAAAATCAGAGAGAGAGAGAGAGAGAGAGAGAGAGAGCATTTTTCTCAGTTTTCTTATCTAATTGATGGATGAACGTGAAGATTTCTAATAAAGCATATATAAAGTCTTTCCTTTCTTTTTTTGTCTGTTTTCCCAGTCAGTGGATTTCAAGTAAAAGAAAGAAAGCTAGGAACTTTTATATGTTTTGCTTGCTGGAAATGAATGCATATCCATTCCCTCAATGGACTAGAATCAATTTTTCAGTTGAATTTTGACTTAGGGTAAGTGATTCCAGTCGTCCCTAGATTAATTGGTCCTAGTTTGGTGCGCCACAAGTCACTAAATTATTATTAACTTTTCAACCGTCTCATTTTACTCGCTTAATTATTTCTCATACTAAATAGTTCACTAAACTTTTTAAAGTGATTCATTTTGACAATTCTGTTAAAATCTGCCATTAATATATACAAATGCTTACCATGCAGTCAATTGTGTCATTTCACATGAAACCTCCTGTAGAGACGATATCTGCTACTCCGATATGGTCCTCGGGAGAAGGAGATCTGGTATCTTTCCTGTCCTGCAAATCACAGAAAAAGATGGTGGAGTCGGGGCTGGGTTCCCCGGGGTCAACTCCGATGCCTAAGTCAGGACTCTTTCTCGAAGCAGATACTGTCTGGATGTAATAGACAACAAAGTGTTACCTTTTTTGTCAGTGTGGAGGGGTATTTATAGTAAGGATGTGGTAGTACGGGTTTCCCAGGATGATGACACGTGGAGGTGTAGAAGTTCTGAAGGGTTCAGATGAGGTAAGAGTGTGATGGGACCTCTGACGAGACGTTAGAGACAAGACATTCGTGATGTGATGGTCTGTCGAGGCTTAAGTGCCGACCACTTCCTTGGGAAGTCAAGATGGCGTGAGGGCTGGGACTCAACCAGAGCCAGAGGCTGACCTCGGTCGATGAGGTCGGCCCGGTTATGTCCTCTCCACTTGCCCCCAAGCCTCGGGAGCATCCCATGAAGTGGAGATTCTGCCGATCTGGAGATCGGGTAAGGAGGGTCGGGCTCTTGGTGGTAATGATTACCTTTGGTGGTGAGCACAGAAATCGAAGCGACAAGTACGATAATCAAGTAACCTAGGCTGACGTGGCGGCCATGCGAAGGGGCGGGAATTAATTCCCGCCTCGATATTCGAAACGACAGGGCAGTCGTAGGGGTTCGCGCCTTCTCCACTGGCTATAAATAGTGGGAGTCCCCCTCATTTGTTCCTTTGCCACAACCTGAAAGTGCTTTGTCCCGACCTTCTAGTGAAGCCGAGCGAGTTTCTTGCCGTCGACTCCTATTCTCCGATCCATCTTCCAGCTAATATTGTAAAGAGTAAGTTTCTCTTCCCTCTCTAAGTGGTATGGAAGGAGTTATCGAAGTGCAGTGAGCCCACAGGAAGCCGGGAGACCCGGTGGCCAGAGCAATCCTCGGGCAGAAGGATCCTCTAGTTCGGACTCCTCATCCGGAGGTTCAGAGGATACAGAAACAGAGAATGAGGTCGGAAGAGAGACCTTGAAGGGGCATGTGATGAGGAGGTGATCATCATTGTGAGCCCAGAGGCTAAAGCTAGAGCCAGCATCGAGGAGGATGTGGCCACTCGGAGAATTCGAGTGCTCAGAGAGCAGAATACATCTCTGAGCAGGGTGCCAGGGGAAGCTGGGACCTCGGAGCTTCGAGCAAGCGAGGGCGAGGCTGGACGGCGAGCCTGCTAACACTGAGAGTCTGATTCGGCTTTCAGAGTTCAGGTCCATGATATCAGCCGGTATGGCCAGGCCTTGACCAATTCCAGCCCCGAGGCATTCGTTTAAAAAGGCCCAAGAGGGAACAAAGGGCGTGCCGACCCCTAGCAGGGCAGGTGGCCCTTTATTTCGACCAGGTTGAAGCGGGACTCCGGCTCCCCCTAACCGACTTCTTCAAAGGGGTCCTAGTCTTCTGGGGGCTCCGGATCACCCAACTCGTTCCGAATTCCATTCGGATCCTGGTGGGCTTCCAGATCCTCTGCCGGCACCTAGAGGTGGAGCCCTCGGTTACCCTCTTCAGAAAGTTTTACGTTACGAAGAGGAATGCCGGTATTACCCGCCACCTGACATCCGGGCTTTGGTGGTAGATGCTCGACGTCCATCCACGACTGGAAGAACACATTCTTCTTCGTGCCGGACTCATATTTCCAGGGGTTACGGTGGAGAACAGCTCGTGGGAACAAGTCTGAACCCTAGAGACTTCCTCGAGGAGGAGTTCAAAAGATAAGCGACTTCGGGGCTTGTGTGGTATTATAATATTCCCGAGGGCCCGCTGATAGATGCTGGCCTTAGTCGGGCAGTTTGACTTCGGGGAGGAAACTCCTTTTACAGTCGTCGGTTACAAAGACATTGTAATTCTCTTTTCGATTTATTCACATTCCACTTCTCGTCCACTAACTAATAATGGTTTTGTTCTCGCAGTGAACTCTATGTCTGACATTGTGACGTCGGGAGGAGGTGGCGTGAAAAAGAAGAAGAGGCCGGGGGAGGGAACGTCCACCGCTCCTCCTCCAACAAAGGTCGTGAGGACTTCCTTCAACCGAGCAGCCTTGGTAAGCTCAGGGTAACCGTGCCGCCACCCGTCATCCCGTGATCGGTCAGTGAGAACCTTGGTGGCCGACCTGAGGCTGGGGCTCCCAGTGGGGAAAGGTTTGATGGTGCCCCTGAGCTCTCGGTGTGGCGGCCTCAGCCTGACTTCGGGGTACAACCACCCATGCCCCCGACCACTTCTACCAGTGGAGAGTGGGTGCATGCGACCGGTGATGGACCCTCAGAGAGAGGTGGCCACAGGGGCGGTGTTGCCAGAGGCAGAATGCGGGGTCTTTCCAGAAATGGTAGAGAACTACCTCACAAGGTCGATGAAATGCGGTTTCGCCTTTTTTGCACTTGTTATTTCGCAGTCTTCGAAATTAACTTTCTTCTCTTGTTTTCTTAGTGGACATGGCCGACCTCATCGATATCTGACCTCTACTGCAGAGAAGGCCAAGGGTTGATGAGGGAGAAAAAGCAGGATCAGCCCATAAAAAGCTTCATAAGGTGGTGGCGGGGCCTTAAAGATTTGGCCGTAAAGCTCGAGTCCATGGAGGGCTCAGTGAGGGGAAGCAGAGGACGAAGAGAGGCTTCAGAATGAAATAGCCTTCGCCCGGCTGACTGCCTTGGGCGAGTACCGGGACTCCAAGGAGTTCCATGACAACATCATCCAGCTGTCCCGGCCCAATTACAGACTCGGGTACACAAGGGGCCTCCAAAAGGCCAAGGCATTTCACCCCGAGCTCGATAATGAGCTCAACTTGGATGAAGACGAGGCCTACGACTCGGACATCGAGGAACTAAACGAGGTCTGCCTTCAAGGGTTCATGGGTGGCTGGGAGGCGAGGGAGAATGAGGAGAAGCGGAGGGCCAGGAGGCGAGCTCTTGTGGCCAGAGCCAGGGGGGGCAGTGCAGGCTGGAGGGAGACAGGGCGGGCTTCAAGCGAAGAAGGGCCTTGAGAGAGCAGTCAGGAACTGAAGACACAGATTAACCAACTAGGGCTTGTCGGCCCTAGGGCCTTGTATTATTAGATTTGTGCTGGATGGTCCCTCCGGGGACCAGACTTCTGTAATTTCGAACATCTTTGATTTTCCCTTGCACTGCAAATGTTGTTTTTTGTTGTTTGTTTTTTGTTTTCCGAGCCTTGCAATTTAACAGTTGTCATTGTTCTCACTCATTTCCGGAATGAGGAACGAGTCATGAGGGTCCTATGCCCCCGAGCTTCCGTTTACAACACCGAACAGGTTTAAAAGGGAACTCTGGAAACATAAGTAAGAAAAAATAGCAATTCATACATTGATCGCCGAGTACATCTAGATGTATTTATACATAGAACCTCTTTAAGTTCGAAAAGTGCCAAGTCCGAGGAAGCAGAGAACCATCTCGATACGCAAGGGTGCAATATCCATGGGGGTGCGCCTCCACTACTCGGTAAGGCCCTTCCCACTTGGCAACCAACTTTCCTTGGTTCAAGGCTCGGCTAGCCGAGTTCTTTCTGAGGGCCAAGTCTCCTGGTCGGAATGTTATTTCTCGGACTTTTGTGTTGTAATAACGGGCCAGGGCGTTTTTGTAGTTTGCCGAACGGATGGCTGCGACCTCCCTTCTTTCGTCTAGGAAGTCGAGATCAACTTGCCGAGCCTCCTCGTTATTGAAATCGGGGAATGATTGCAGCCAGGGGACTTCGGAGGGACCTCGGCGGGGACCATGCCTCCAGAACCATAGGTTAGGAAAAGGGGTCTCTGGGTCATTTGTCGCGGGGTGGTTGGAAGGTCCACACTCGGCAATTCCTCAGCCCAAGACGTGTGGAGCTGGTCCAGGCGGGTCTTCAAACCGTGAAGGATGGTTCGGTTTAGGTTCGGCCAGTTAACTATGGATGAGCCACCCAGAGGTAAAATCTTGAGCTATTAGAGGTGACACCATCCCTTGAAGGGATTCTCTTACCGACCATTGTCGAAATGATCAGAGAATCCCAAGCGGCATACAATCTGCTTCGGAAGAATTTTATGTGTGACCGGTGATGACTAAGGGCTGACCCAGGAGAAATAATGATGGCTACAATGAGCCATTGGAGTCCTCCGGGGCAGGGAAAGGAAGAGATCCCAAAAAGGCCAAGGAGAGCTGATGGGGCGAGGTCAAGCTGGGAGATGTCGATGGGTCCGTGGACTGACATGCCTCCTGACTTTGTACTAGGGTGCGGGAGTCTTGCTGCATAGAGGGCCAATAGTATCCTAAATGAAGAGCTTTCTTGGACATGTTGAGGGGCCTCATTGAGACCAGCGAGTCCCTCATGAATCTCAGAAGGATCTCACAGCCCTGGGGAAATACACCTAAGCCACGGGCCTAGGTAAGATCGCCGATAGAGGCCCCCTTGGTAGAGGGCATATCGAGCCGCCCGTAACTGGATGCGGCGGGCTAGATTCCTGTCGGAGGGCAGTTCTCCAGTTGAGAGGTATGCCTCATATGGGCTCATCCAGCTGGCGTGCTCGGATATGGGGAGTACCTCCCGTTCCTCCAAACTTGGTCGGTGGAGGATTTCAACAGTAACGGTTCCCGACCCGGGGGTATAGGAGGTAGAGGCTAGCTTAGAGAGGGCATCGGCCCGTTTATTTTTCGATCGCGAGATCTGTTGGATCTCGAAAGTTTCGAAGCCCTTTACGAGGAGCATCACTCGGGCTAGATATCTTTTCATGTTATCCTCCTCCATTACTCTCCCGACTTGTTTCACGAGTTGGGAATGTACCCTTAAACTCATTGCTCCCAACTTTTGGGCGAGAGAAAACCCCGTGATCAGAGCTTCATATTCCGCTTCATTGTTGGACGCGGGGAAGTTGAATCTGAGGGCATAGTTACACTCAAATCCTTCGGGGCTGATCAAGAGAAGACCGGCCCCTTTCACGATTGGAGGACCGTCACATACAAATCCCAAAATTTTCGTGCCGGCGAGATCCTCCTTTCGGCAATGAAGTCGGCCAAGGCCTGGCTTTTGATGGCGGGGTCTATACCGATTCAATTCCCCGAGCTCAACGGCCCATTTCGTGAGCCTTCCCGATGCTTTGGCGGGTCATGCGAGGCTGGTGGGTTAGAACGGATAGGTGTGGCCTGAAAATATGCCTTGAAGCCAGTGCGTGTACGGGGGGGACCAGCCTCTCCATGCGCGTGTACCTCCACAGGAGGCTTCGACTTACATAGTAAGCAGGTCTCACGAGGTCCCAGGCTTCGTCTTTGACGAGCTGGCCGCCTCTGTCGTGGCCGATATATACAAAAATAAAGTCTCCCCCTGGGCGGGGGAGGCCAAGGTCGGTAGAGCCAGCAGGTGCTCTTTCAACTCCTCGAAGGCTCTCTGGCAATCCTCTGTCCAAGAGAACTGGTCGGCCTTCTTGAGAGCTTTAAAGAATGGAAGGCCCCGATCTGCCGACCTGGATAAGAAACGATTTAGGGCAGCCAGCCGACCAACCTCTGGAGTCCACGGGAGGGCCATGTCTCGGATGGCTTGAATTTTATCTGGATTAGTTTGAATTCCATCCTCCGAGATCATGAAACCAAAATTTTCCGAGGGAGACCCAAAGTGCAGCTTCTTGGGGTTCAACCGCATCCTACTAGCTCGGAGGACACCGAAGACCTCAGCTAAGTCTATTACCAAATGATCCTGCTTCTTACTCTTAACAAGCAGGTCGTCCACGTAAGCCTCCATGTTTTTCCCAATCTGCTACTTGAACACTTTGTTAACGAGCCTTTGGTAGGTGGCACCTGCATTGTTCAAGCCAAAAGACATGGTAGCGTGTGAGAACACCCCCCTTGGTCGGTCAGCCGTCTTTTGTTGATCTTATAGTCCATTACCGATCGGTGGTAACCTTGAATCGTCCGAAGAACACCTGCGTGGCTGAGTAGAATCTACCAAAGAGTCAATCCTCGGCAGGGGGTAGCAGTCTTTTGGGCGCGCTTGTTAAGGTCCGTGAAATCCACGCACATCCTCCATGCCCTCGTGTCCTTTCTGACCATGACCGGGTTCGCCAACCAGGTCGGATAGAAGACCTCCTTAATTATATGGCCAGGGGGAGACCTTACCGGCCTTGATGGCCTCTGCTCGGTCGGGGCGAAATAAATGCGGGCGGACAGTGGGATCGACGTTAAGCTTGTGAATAGCGAGATCGGTGGGGATACCAGGCATGTCATCGGTTGACCAGGCGAAAAGGTCTCGGTATTCTATCGCACGAGTTGTTTAAAAACGAGGATCAAGCGGCTGCCGACAAACCCGTTCCGGGCGGTCTAGGTCGACGGACACATTGGTCACAGCATCCTCAGTTTCTAGACGGGGTTGCTCCCGTAAGGTGTCTGGGTCAAATGGTTCAATAGCCAGCACAGGAGAGGTGATCTGGGGACCCGAGGCTCCTCGTAAGGTGGCGAGATAACACTCCCGCGCCGCGTCTACGTCACCTAAGACCTCTGCTATCCCATGCGGGGTCTGAAACTTAAAACTCAGGTGGTAGGGCGAGATAATTGCACGGAGGGCATTGAGAGTAGGACGCCCTAATATCATGTTGTACGTCGGCGACGACTTCACCACGGCAAAATTAACCGGGATAGTTGGATTGAGGAAGTGCCAATGGTGGCAGGAGGTTATGATGCCCTCCGGATAGGTAACTTGCCCTCCGAACCCGACTAACGGTGTCCGCACTGGGGTGAGTTGGTCATCGGTAAGGCCGAGCTGCTCAAACGTCCGATAATAGAGTATATCGGTAGAACTGCCTTGATCAATATAGACCTTTTTAACCAGGTAATTTTTGGTAACCACCTGGACTACTATGGCTTCATGGGTATTAGAAGCCGAGGGGACCGGATCCGAGGGCCCGTACGAGATGGTCTCGATGGCCGGCTTAGGTCCGGCGAGCGGTAACCTCTTCCCGAGATCTCTGGCTATCACCGGCGGTGGGTCCTCCAGCTATAGTGTTAATCACGCCCGCTAGAGGCCCGGTTCCCGATCCGGGGTGATCAGGCGGTGGGGGAGGGCGCTCATCACGCGGGTGGCCTTCATCTCGGCGACGGTCCTGGCGTTTATTTCCGCGACGATCATCTCGGCGTCCTGGCTGCTGACCGTCTTTGACGAAGCGACGAAGAAATCCCCGCTTGATCAGTTCCTCAATTTCTTTCTTGAGTTCGTGACAATCCTCGGTGTCATGCCCGATATCCTTGTGATAAGCACAGAAAAGACTGGCATTCCTCTTTTCCCGCTTACCGACCATAGGCAAAGGAGGTCGGGCTATGTTTTGCTGCTCCATAATAGCCAAGATTTGCGCTCGCGCCGCAGTAAGGGGCGTGAAGCTATTCTCGGGAGGAGTGGGCCGGCCTTTGCTTATTCGGTCAAAGACGCTGGTCCGGTCTCCCGCCGGGCGAGTGCGGTAGAGTTCGAGAACTTCGGTTTACAGGCCGATCTCAGGAGAGTCTGCCGACCTTCTCTCTGAAGAATCTTAGCAATATGTACCTATCCGTCCTGCGCCATAACTCATTCAACGTTGAAGGATAGTCCCTGTGCAGATCCTTGTTGAAATCCCCTGGCTGAAGTTCGTGGATAAAGGCGGGGTGACCCTCAGTGGGGATTTGGGATTCCTCAGAAGCGGGTCATGTCACGGTAGGGTCTCTTCCGGCTTCTGCTGGACGTTCATAAAATAGGCCGAGGTCTTAGTGATCGGTAGAGATCTGAACCGATGCACAAAGAGATCTACTAGCTGTTCCAGGGAAGAGACGCTATTAGGCCCTAGTTTCCAAAACCATTTTCGGGCGTTCCCTTGTAGAAAGTGCGGGAATGCACGGCACATGATAGATTCGGAGACCCCGTATAAGCGGAACGCTGAAAGGAAAGCGTGCACGTGGTCTTCGGGATCTCCCTTGCCGTCATAGTAAGGAACCGAGGGCAGCTTGAAGTTGAGGGGAAACTGCTCATCGTTGATATGGGTGAAGGCGAGACTCACAGTACTCCCATTATCTAGATCCACGAGCGAGATCTCCGGGTTCTCCCGAAGGAAGGAAGGTTCCCTTCAGGGACACCGTACCGAAGATGGAGTGGTCACGGGAGTGCAATAGCTCATATCGTTTCTTGAGGACTGGGGACTTCGTCCCGGATGAATGCCTCAGCGATCTTGGGAGGGGCTGGCATGATCCTTCCCCTCAGGGGCAATAAGCGAATCGTCGGGGTTCAGGAGGCGAACTTCGGCGATCTTAGTGGCCTCGACATGCAGGTGTGAGGGATCCTCAGGGATCGTTGACTGAGGCCTCCTACGCTCTGAGGGCTCATCGCGGTCCACATGTTGAGCAGTCTTATGATACCTTGACTTAGTCATGACGAGCACGAGAAACTTCAATGTTCGGTTTCCTGACGGGCAGGCCAATTGTAGAGACGATATCTGCTACTCCGAGATGGTCCTCGGGAGAAGGAGATCAGGTATCTTTCACACAAATCCGGAAAAGATGGTGGAGTTTGGGTTCCGGGGTCAACTCCGATGCCTAAGTCGGACTTCTTTCAAGCGAATCTTTATGCGGATGTAATGACAACAAAGTGTTACCTTTTGTGGTGTGGAGGGGTATTTATAGTAAGGATGTGGTAGTACGGGTTTCCCAGGATGAGGACACGTGGAGGTGTAGAAGTTCTGAAGGGTTCAGATGAGGTAAGAGTGTGATGGGACCTCGGCGAGGCGTTAGAACAAGACATTGATGTGATGAGTGCAGACTTAAGTGCCGACCACTTCCTGGAAGTCAAGATGGCGAGGGGCTGGGGACTCAACCAGACCGTGACCTCGATCGGCCGGTTATGTCCTCTCCACCTCCCAAATTCTATTTTCGGATAGGATCAACACCCATTTGTGCATGGATCGAGATAGTATTTTGGGATTTAGGATTTTTCTAAAACGATGGAATAGTTTAATCAATTGGAGCAAATAGATTTTGAGTGTCAAATGGTGAAATTGTCCATTCAAATCGGGCTTACATGGCAAAGTTTCGTCTTTGTTAATAACAAAATTCAATAGAATGGTCAAGATGAAATAGTTTGGCAGCTTATTTGATATAGAAACTAGTTAAATAGGTAAGATGAGACTTTTGAAAGTTTAATCGGGCACTTTAGTTCAAAAAAATAGTTCAGCAGGTGAAATTTTACTTTTGAAAAGTTTAATGAGTTATATGACACAAAAAATAGTTGAATAGATAAAATGAACTTTTTGAAAAGCTTAGTGAACTATAATATGACGTATGTGGGGGCCTAACCCGAGCCCTTATATTAGGCCAAGTCTCGAGAAGTCCCGAATTAATCATTCCGATCATTTCTCGAGATGCACTTTCCGATATCTTCTGTGGGTCTTCTATTCTGAGCGGGAGCTCGCAACGTGACCGATTCGACCTGTGTCTACACTTATGGAGGCAGCATAGGGCTGTACTGCTGTGGAAGTGTCAAATCCACTTTTTTCATATACAAACAGGTTATCTTAAATAGTATTCCCTTCTACTAGGATTCTCATCCCTGTTATGCCTGGGTTTATATGTAAAATAATAATAATAATAATTAATAAATTATTTGTAATAATTATATAAAAATAAATTAAAAATTAAAAATTATTATTTTAAAAACTAATTTATATTCTATTTTATCTGTCTTATCTAAAACCTTAGAGTATATTAAAATATACAGAAAATAATTATAATAATATTTAAAGAAATATTAAAAGGACATCAAACTATATCCCACTATCTTTTCAAACCACTTCTCAAATTACTTTACCAAAAAATCAGAGCAAAAATGGGGTAGAAGCCCCGTTTTTGTGGTTTACCCATGCTTTGCCCTAGCGAATTTACAGCCTTTCTGTCCTTTCGTGAGCAATTTAGGCACGTGAGCAGCCAGTGCCCATACGCATTCGAGAAATTTCCCAAAAAACAAATAGATCTGATCAATATTTACAAGATTTGAGGAGAAAGGGAAATATAGTGCCAAGCTGAACTTTCTGCACTTACGGGCGTTTCTTTTAAGGCAGAAAAGAAGAAAGTACTTACTTGGGTGGAAATGCAGAGCTGCTACAGTGTAAAAGATTTCCCCACCCAAATTGAAACGAAACCTACGGAAACATTGCTGGAAGCTCGATAATATTTCATAGAATGCCCATTTTGTTATTCTTGTACAAAATTTATTAACTTTTATATATTCAAAATCACTCCATTCGCACCTAATTAGTTTGAAGAAGTAAAAATATCAGAGAATGAATCCATTGTATTGTAGAGAAGGGCCCAGCTGGAGAGGTTTTGGAAATTTTTGTTGGTTAGAGGTCATGTGAGAAAAGATGCATGATCAGGTAGTAGCATTACTGATCAAAGCTGGAATTTTAGAGGGCATTTGCTTGTATATCAGTGGAAAACAATTCCGTTTGGATTGCGATTTTTAAGAACGTCTTTTGGGAGAATGACACAGTATTACCTTTTAAAATGTGATGTATACAACATGGGATTTCTCATGATACTTAAAATAATGATTAGGTAATTGAATAATGTGTTCAAGAAATACCTCAAAGAAAGTCTATATGCGATATACTGGTAGAGTAGTTAAATTGGTGTGCAGTAATTTACCTAATAAAGAAATCAAAGCGCCTGGGAAGATCAAAACAATTTGAAAACTTTGATTCGAGACGGGTCATGGAATATTGAGTGAAAGATCTACGTGGTTTGAGATAATACAAGTCCAAAACAAACAGTCATAGAAAACAAACTTCTCTGGGATGATGAATAATTTCATTTTCTTATCCTTCTAACAACTTCTTTGGGATGCATGTTCATATTAATTCACTTGTCTTCTCTAATTGATATTATCGATGTGATTTCCTAAACCTTCCCGTAATCGCTCTGTCATTTTCCTTATATGTCCACATCTCGAGGACGGAGGGGCGCTGTTCCCCATCAATGCCAAATTATCAATCCGATCATTATTAATTTTATCAATCCCAGTATTACACGATAAGCTATTGAAGACTAATTTAAAAAGTAGAGGCTTTTCTTTCTCAACTTCGTGAAATCTAATCAGCAAACATTGCTGGCTAACAATTTTGGTTTTCCAGCATTTCAAGGTTGTAAGGAATCAAGGAGATAAACACAGCGGAAATTTAAAATTTTTGATTCCTTTAATAGATCGTCCTTTGATTAAATCCATGTAACATAGAGATAGTTCAAGAAGATTACCTCAATCCATGAAGACCTCCTTGAACTTGGTGGAGATTTGATGCAGAAGATGGCAAAGAGATCCACGTAGCATGCGTCCGCCTCTAATGGTGATCCACACGAACCTCCTTAGTTAGAACCTCTAAGGTCGAATTAGCTTAAGCTAGATTAGTGCTAGCTATTGCCAAGACAACCACACACAAGTCTATTGAGATAATTCCAATTTTCACCATGAAAATTCATCCCAAGATAAGAAATAAGAGATGCCATTTTTCCCTTATTTTCTTGGACGAATTTTTTGGTATTTTTTTCTCTCAAGATTTTTCTCAAAAATCTCACAAGACAAATTGTGTGATGATCCTCTTGCTAGCAAAAGCTTAGTGAGTATTTATAGACAAATAAGTTGTCAAATCCTTATGGAAACCTGAAATTAGTTTCCAATAAGATTTAGCTTCTAATTCTAATACAACTCTTGTATTTGGAAGACTAAAACTTATTTGCACCATAAGTCCCTCAAATTTAATTTGTCTCACAAATCAAACTATAAGTTATAAAACTTATCTATCAAGTCCCACTTGAAATTCATTTAATCTAGTTAAGAAAGTTCTTAATGTGTGTGACCCATTAGGTTCTCATACACGTTGGCAATAAGTATGAGCTATACATTCTTAATAAATAAGAACTAGATAAATTAAAACTCTTTTTAATTTATCACTGATACCACTAATCAATCAACTCATACTTATAGATCAAGATTGGTATCTAGCAATACATCATGACCACCCAAGTAATGAGAAAAGTCAAGTGGATGACTTCACCTTTCAAGAACGTTTATAATGTAACTAATATCCTTTTACCACACTTATCTCACATTAATCTTGGAATAAGTTGTGCCTATTCCATTGTGTGATTAATGCTCTTTTCTCTTGTACCAAAATATAACTCCAATGAAGAAGTTCTTAGAAACACTTTCTAAGACTTTCCCACTAGCTAAGATTTCGAGGGTATACTTCTACAAGTGGCCAAACACGAGATAACTCCTCTCACATAAGAGCGGTAAATCCTTATAGGTTATTCACCATCTTTCCATACTTCAAAGATACACCCATTTGCTAATGATGTGAGCATTCCCTTTTACAGGAGCAATCATATAACAAAGAAAGTATAACTATCCATATTCAAGATATCATGATAACCTTAAGTCTAAGAATCATTTACATAAACGTCACTTAGACATTAATCCTTTGGCACTTAAAGGATGTCCTTATGTGGATCAATCTAGTGAACTTGATCATACCATCAAGCACCCATATACTTGCTTAGGTGTCTCACACACCATAGTAGATGAGGTCTACTACTTCTCATATAGAAGCGGCATAGTATATGCTAGTCTAACCGTATTAACAATACCCTTTCTTGTTAATACTATGACTAGAGATATTTAAGAATAAACCTTATTTATAATCGAATGAACCTCACCATCATAACTCTTATGATTTCATCGATTAGGTTTATTCTAAGGGTTTTATCATACTTATATGAAAATATAAGCAATCAATATGATAAAGATGTCATTTATTATTACACAAATAGTCAAAGTAAATAATAAACCCTAGAAGTTGATTGACTTTAAGGCATATTCACTAACAATCTCCCACTTGCACTAAAGCCAATCACTCACAAGTTAAAAAAAACAAATGAGCAGACATGACTATCATGTTTTCTTTAAGATAAGATTTAGTGAACGGATCAACTATGTTGTAATCCATGGGTACTCCTTTTAATCTTCACTTTTAATTCCCACCAATGATTTCATCAAATCATGTGAAACTACCTTAACAAATATGTGGATCTATGATGAGACTTTGGTTCCTTTGTTAGGACAAATTCTATTATAGTCTCAACATAAGTTGAAGGACTTCTAATAGAATAAACCAATTCAAACTCAAATTTGAACTTGTAGATTCACATGTTTCCTTTTGCCACTTCTCAAGTAGCATTTGTTAAGGTTTTAATTGTAGAAATTTAGTTGTGTTTCACTTGAAACTCTTTCAACACATAGCACAGATATTATGAATATACGCATAATTACTTGCAAATCATTTCTGTAGGAAAGTTTACAAGTACATTCTTGAACTTTCAATTTTAAACTTTTCATGGACCAAAGGAGACAATGAGTTTAGTACAATGAAAGGATTATTCTATATAATATAGATAAGACCCCTTCTTAGATTATTCCATGCTAAACATTTTAGCATCTTGTCTAAGTACTTAAAAACTTAAGCAATCATACCTATCAATATAGACCTTTACTCTAAAGGTAGATTGCCACTCCTTTATATCATGAAGGAAGTCTTGGATAGCTACACCTATAATTTTGGAATATAGGCATACCATTTCAATGTATCATATATTAATTACATATGATGCATGAAACCAACAATAGCTCCCACTAAATCAAATATAAGTACAAGGCCATTCATACATTTGATAAAATCAAACTCTTTGATTATTTCATCAAAATGGATGATACCACTTTAGAGATTTGCTTTATTGGCACACTAGATGTAAAACCTTTAAATTGTGTCACATACACAATTATTTGTTGTTTCCATTTAAGAAAAATGGTTTTAGCATCTATTTGCCATACCATAACTCATAGTTAAAACAAGCAAGTAAATCTAAATGAATTTAAGCATATTGATTAGTAAGAAAGTTTCTTTAAAGATAATTGCTTATCTTTAATAGTGACCACTCTACCAACCAAACTCTATAGGTAACAGTTTACCTTCCATATTAGTCTTTACTCTAAAGACTCTTTTGCAACTAAAAGGTTTATTAAACCTTTAGGTGAATTGACTAAGGTCATTACCCTTCGTCAAATATGGAATCCATTTTAGATTCATGGGTCTCAACCATCTCTATAAGTTATAAAAGTATTCATAAATCATTTAAAAATGCAGCGATCAAATATCATGATTTTCTATAAGAAATCTATATTTCTAAGATTTATGAAACCTTATTTTAGAGCTTTCGCTGCGCCTCATCATCATGAAATGCAAGCCCCAATTCTATGCATTTTGTTCAACTTGCTTTTGTGATATTTGAAACTATTTCAAGTTTTAAGTTCCATCTTTCTCCCACTACTTTATCTAGAATAAATCATATATCTAGAAAATAGTAGTTTTAGAACTAAAACACTTTTATTCTTGAAGATGATAGAAATATAAAATTCTTGGAGAAAATAAGAAAATTCTAGCATATGTGCTAAGAAAAATTTAAACCAAATGAAATAAGAAGAGGTTTGCTCTTCTTCTTTTTTGGCCCTCCTTTTCTTTTCCTTTAATTCTCAAGAATACTTCACAAAAGGTTTTAATCGGATCTTAGCTCCACTTTATCCGATTATGGATGCTCACTTTATAAGTAGCAGAATCCAAATTTTCACAATAACACTCCATATCTCATATGGTACACTTTGAACAAATATATTTATGGAACAAGATTTAGTGTATAGGAGACAATTTTATGTAGGACAAAACCCCAAAACCATTTTGGTAAACTTGCATGGGACATCTCATCTCATGAGATATAATTCTTTATCTAGATTACACAACAATAATTGAGATAACTAGAAAAATTATTTTACTTGAGAATCACATTCTCCTTTAGTTAATTTTGAAACCCTTAGATTAGGTATTCTTCACCTTGATCATATTTAGGTGTCCTAGTACTTGACGATTGTTTCTCTACTTTATACTTAAACCTCTTAACTTCTCAAAATCTTGGATTAGTACCTTAAAGATACATATATCCATTTTGAGTTGTTATTAGCAAAAGTGATAAAATATGAGAAATAATCTCTAGTATGAATTGTTAATCTTCCACATACATCATAATGTATGGATCCTAACAATTCATTAAATCTTTTCATAAAAGATCAAATTAGCCTTTTATTAGTGAATAAGGCTCATATGTCTCAAATGATTCATAATCAAATGAGCCAAATCATCATGTGATTTGAAAAATATGTTTCTTATTCAAAAGACTAATTTCCAAATGTTAAAGATGGTTTCAAATTATCTAACATCATATTGAGAAATGGACTTTCTTTTATTTTAGAAAATAATAACATTTATTAAGTTCTAAAATAAGTCCATTAGTTAATCTCAATTATAATCTCAAAAATAAAACTTTCACAAAGTTGTATTTCAAAACCATGCATTGAAAGCTTGTACTATAAGGCTAGTTCTTTAAAACTCTTAACTTATCAACTCTTGATAAGTAATTCTTATTATCAACTCTTGATAAGTAATTACTTTTAGTCAACATTTGACTAATAGTGTATGACAAAACTTTGATTGATCTAAATTTCTTAATATAGTCAATCACTCTCTAATAAATTAATATTTAATTTGAGATATTTTTGTCATCTTGTAATAGAATTATTGCTCAAGTATTTCATACATCTTATACCTTGATTATTCATCATTCAACTCTTGAGATGTATAACCATGGTGAAAGAAATTGAAATCTTATCTAGTAAAGGAGATTTAGGAAGCATCTATGGCATACTATCATCATCTCCTCTTACCTATTGTTAGCAATTTTTATTAATTCCATTACATCTTCCATAATTGGAAGTGCTAAGGTTTTAAATGATATAGCCAAATTTTCTTGAGAACTTTTCTCAATTTAACTTGCCAATCCAAGAAATTAAAAATACCAATTATATCGAGAATAATATGCAATTACTCATAATTTCTACAACGGATGGTAAAGATAAAAGAGAATTGCTATTTATGCAAAACAAAACCAAGTAAAAAATGACATAAAAATCAAATTTGGTTTTGCTCCCACTATTTTATTCAAATCTATAACCCTCTTATATAGATTCGAGAATTTCAAAAATTCCTAGTAGGCTAGAATCCCATTTAGTTATTTTGATCTTGAGTATGCTCAACAAATCAAAATAATTTCAATAGGTAGGTACTTATTACCAATTATAACTTTGTAACTTCTAGATAGTTGAGTTATCAACTCTTGATAAATCACATCATATGTGTCACCCAACCTTTGCCTCTAAAATTTTATGACCTTGAGTGTACTCAACAAGTCACAAATTTTAGTTAAGTCATACCCATTATTCCGAGATCTCATCTCATAGTTAAAACTTCTCATGGTAGAGCAACCTTGAGTGTACTCAACAAGTTAACTTTCGAACATAATTTCATTTTAACTATAACAATGGAAGGCAACTTAAGTTTAGACTTAATATTTGAGTAGAGGGATTTTAGACATGGTATTCCAAATTGGTCTCATCAAATATATATATATAGCATGCATATCCATTCATCAATATAAATAAATAAATAAACATACTATAATTAAACATGGATGATTATGGACTTTATTCCTACACTAGTTTCCTTGAGCCAAAAGGAAACTAGATGGTCAAACTAAGGGACGAGCGACATCTCCATGCCCTATGTACGTCTTTTGTATGTCCACCATGGTGGAATTGGTACCATCTCCATCTCCTTTGTACATTACAAATGTAAATCTATTCTAAACATTTTAGATCCTCACCCTCTCCCTATCCCTAATATAGTACATTACATAATATTGGGAGAAACCTTGAGTTACATTCAAGGGGAGTGAGATGAGAAGAGAATTTACATTGAGAATATATAGAGAAGGCAGGACCATGAGCCCTATTTCAAAAATATCAAAACCAAATCATACATACATTCAACCATTCACAATCACATTGGCCTTAGTCCATAATCATCCATCATGCATTCATAAAATACAATATTAAATGAAAGCATAAATATTTATTTAGTTCCAATCATGTATCATTATATGCACAAGCCTTTAATCTCAAAAGGCTTCAATTCAAGAGGTTTAAAAATTAATTGAATCAAATTCAATTTGAAAATTTCTAATTTCTGGAATTAAGTTTTAGCGACAGAAAAATGTCTTTAGCGACAAACGTTCTTCATAAGAAAACTGTCGCTAAAAATTTTAGCGACGCTATTGCAGACAGCATCTTTTTCCTTCATTTTTAAACACAAGAAGAATTTTTTGGCAATACTAATGATTTGGAAACTATATTTTATTCATAATAAAAGGTAGATTCAATTTCCAAATCATTTTAAAAACCAATGCTAATTTGGAAACTTATATTTCTTAGGAAATCTAATTTCTTAAGGAATATTAAATAGTTTCCAAATTTCTTTTCAATTCCTTTTGTTTTAAATTATGGAAACCACATTCTAATCTTATTAAAATGATTTTCCATACTTTATAACCATGATAAGAAACTTTTCACAATCGAATGACCATCCAAGTCAAAATTAGGAATTTCTAGTCTAACTAGAATTTCCTAATTCACTTATTTTTGGAAATTTTCTTTTAAACCATTTTAGAATCTCAAATACTTACTTTAGAGCACTTTCTTAACTTAATATTATTAAATTAGAAAGTTTCTAAAAGTATTTGAACACCATCCAAATTTAATCTTATCAAATTGGAAAGTTTCCAAAGTTAGTTTACTTCTTAATTCTAGTCTCACTAAAATTAAGTAAGCTTCTAAAACTTAATTGAACAACTCCTTGTCCAATTTGAATTTCTAAAATTTCCACAAATACCTCAATTCTAATCATATTAGTATTATAGGAAATTCCATATTAGTCTAGAAAACCAAACGAAAAAGGAAATCAATGACTAAATTCTATTGGTCATTGGAAACTAACTTTTCCTCATTTTTCCTTTTACCAGAAAAATTTCCAAAATTGATTAACCAATCTAAACCTTCAACTTCGTCACCATCTCATGGCTGGATTTTGAAGGATGGAGGCTTAATTGTTTGATTGCTGGAAATTGAAGCAGCAAAGAACAAAAATGCAACAAGATAGTAGTAGAATAATTGCACAAAGTTCCGCTATAAGGCAGCCTTTTTGGTGCGTTTTTCCAGTAGCAAACTCTCACTGCCTCTTTGGACTTCTTATTGCACAAAACATTTTTGGGCATGGACAAAGAAATCAGAAAGACCAATTAACCATGATAAAAGTTAGGCAAAGATTCGTATGTCACAAGGTCAAACGATGTGTACATGCAATCTGTCCAAGCCTTTATTCATTGTCACGATGGTCTTAATATTCCTTGTCCTTGATTGTTTCGCAGCAAAATTTTATGGATCCTCCTTGATTATCTTGATCATCTCAATTTGTTTTCCTCAGTGATCTCATCACGTGAAGACAAACGTGAAACATATTATCATGATTGAAAACATATTTTCTTGAAAAGTAGTTTTCATCATATGAAAAATTCATTCGACGAAATCAAGCAATTTTTACCTTTTTCAAAAAATTTAATTTTCATCAAAACATAATTTTTAAAACTCTTGAACGCATATAATCAAATCCGATTTGACATACATGACAACTAAATAAACAAATTACATGATTTAATCAAAGTTGGCTCTGATACCACTGTAAGGAATCAAGGAGATAAACACAGCAGAAATTTAAAATTTTTGATTCCTTTAATAGATCGTCCTTTGATTAAATCCATGTAACATAGAGATAGTTCAAGAAGATTACCTCAATCCATGAAGACCTCCTTGAACTTGGTGGAGATTTGATGCAGAAGATGGCAAAGAGATCCACGTAGCATACGTCCGCCTCTAATGGTGATCCACACGAACCTCCTTAGTTAGAACCTCTAAGGTCGAATTAGCTTAAGCTAGATTAGTGCTAGCTATTGCCAAGACAACCACACACAAGTCTATTGAGATAATTCCAATTTTTCCATGAAAATTCATCCCAAGATAAGAAATAAGAGATGCCATTTTTCCCTTATTTTCTTGGACGAATTTTTGGTATTTTTCTCTCAAGATTTTTCTCAAAAATCTCACAAGACAAATTGTGTGATGATCCTCTTGCTAGCAAAAGCTTAGTGAGTATTTATAGACAAATAAGTTGTCAAATCCTTATGGAAACCTGAAATTAGTTTCCAATAAGATTTAGCTTCCTAATTCTAATACAACTCTTGTATTTGGAAGACTAAAACTTATTTGCACCATAAGTCCCTCAAATTTAATTTGTCTCACAAATCAAACTATAAGTTATAAAACTTATCTATCAAGTCCCACTTGAAATTCATTTAATCTAGTTAAGAAAGTTCTTAATGTGTGTGACCCATTAGGTTCTCATACACGTTGGCAATAAGTATGAGCTATACATTCTTAATAAATAAGAACTAGATAAATTAAAACTCTTTTAATTTATCACCATTCCACTAATCAATCAACTCATACTTATAGATCAAGATTGGTATCTAGCAATACATCATGACCACCCAAGTAATGAGAAAAGTCAAGTGGATGACTTCACCTTTCAGTAAACGTTTATAATGTAACTAATATCCTTTTACCACACTTATCTCACATTAATCTTGGAATAAGTTGTGCCTATTCCATTGTGTGATTAATGCTCTTTTCTCTTGTACCAAAATATAACTCCAATGAAGAAGTTCTTAGAAACACTTTCTAAGACTTTCCCACTTAGCGCTAAGATTTCTGAGGTATACTTCTACAAGTGGCCAAACACGAGATAACTCCTCTCATATAAGAGGCGGTAAATCCTTATAGGTTATTCACCATCTTTCCATACTTCAAAGATACACCCATTTGCTAATGATGTGAGCATTCCCTTTACAGAGCAATCATATAACAAAGAAAGTATAACTATCCATATTCAAGATATCATGATAACCTTAAGTCTAAGAATCATTTACATAAACATCACTTAGACATTAATCCTTTGGCACTTAAAGGATGTCCTTATGTGGATCAATCTAGTGAACTTGATCATACCATCAAGCACCCATATACTTGCTTAGGTGTCTCACACACCATAGTAGATGAGGTCTACTACTTCTCATATAGAAGCGGCATAGTATATGCTAGTCTAACCGTATTAACAATACCCTTTCTTGTTAATACTATGACTAGAGATATTTAAGAATAAACCTTATTTATAATCGAATGAACCTCACCATCATAACTCTTATGATTTCATCGATTAGGTTTATTCTAAGGGTTTTATCATACTTATATGAAAATATAAGCAATCAATATGATAAAGATGTCATTTATTATCACACAAATAGTCAAAGTAAATAATAAACCCTAGAAGTTGATTGACTTTAAGGCATATTCACTAACAAAGGTAACAAAGAAGTAGTTTAACTCCTTTGTCTTGGTAAGTCTATATTTTTTGTAGGATTTTTCTAACAAGTATCCATTGTACACTTATTAACATAACTAAAATTCACCTAACCTATACCATATCTATACACATATTAACAATTATTACCCTACTTTATATTTATATACTTTTTCTATTTAATCTTACCCATCATCCCTTATATTTATTTACTTTTCCTAATTAATTTCTCAAATCTAAAAATATAACATTTGGCATATATTTTAACGAATGTTTACCAGACATACTTTAGATAGACCTATTTTTGTGTTTTGTGCATATTTTTCTAAGAAAAAATCACTTGAAATGCAAAATACTATACTCAACTCTAGTGTTGACTATAAGACGGGACAATGTCCCCTCAAACTTGTTTCCCCATTCTTACTCCTATTTTTTCATCACATTATTCTCATGTCGTTTCTTGCAGAATTACGCATAGACATATCTAAAACTCCCCTTTGTTTGTTCTCCTCACACAGCAATTATTAATCCCGTGTGAGTTGCTAGCTAAGCATGAAAGCTTGTATACTCTTTGAAATGAATAGTTAGGCTCCCTCAAAAAAAAAAAAAAAAAAAGAGTAGTTAGGATTGAAGAACTTCAATCTAGAACATGGGTTGCAATTTTCATCCAGACGTTTAATTGTTCCATGACTAAATCCAAGTAGATTAATTTGAATTTACACTCAAGATTGTGGCTAGTTGCTTTGTTAAATAGAGCATTTCTGAAAGTAATATCTGCCCTTCAATTGTCAATATGGTAATTAATGTCATGTTCTCTACTCATATGATGGTTTCAACGATAAACAATTTTGGTTCAGTACTGACGACTAAAGTATATATATATATTCCGTATTATGGAATACATCATTTAGCAAAATTTCATTCATGACTTATCATGAGCAAAGTGCAAAATTGAACGTGAATTTAGCATTTTCATAGGATTGAACAATACAACATAAAACATAAAGAATTTAACTTTTACTTAAATTAAACAATATGATGCAGGACTGAACATGTGTCATGCATCTAGAAAAAATATTCACACAATTGGAAAAAATTAATCCATTTCAGGGTATATAATTAAGTATTTTTTTTAATACCCTTGGAAGCATGCAGAAAAAATACTGTGAATAGGCCAAATATTGTGATTGTCTGCAATTGACTTTCCCGTAATTCTTTTATCATTTCTTAGTATGATAGTACCCAAAAAATGGAAGGGAAGCTTGGCATTATACAAAGGGAGAGGCTATATAAAATTTTAAACGTGGAAGACAATGTAAGATTGCCAGAAAGAAAGTTGAAAAGATTAAGCTACACAAAATTTGACCTTGAGTTCGAAGTGACAAATGTAGAACGCTCAGGTACTAAGAAAAGGAAAAGAGAAGTTGAAAACTGGCCTGAGGTGGTCGAAGAAATTAAAGATGAATTTAATGCATTGACAGAGAGAATAGAAGAGAGGAGTTTTGAGAAATGCATTTAGTAGTGGGGAGATGGTGGCAAGAATGGTGCAAGGGTGGAAGTACTGATGGAGCAAAGTCAGCATTTTGATGGGCTTTTGCTTGAGGCTTTTGAGAGTAGAAGTGAACCATGAGTCACAGCAAAATTGTATGGAGAAAGGTTCGACCAAGGTTTGAAAAGTATCCGGGCGTGGTTGTTAACAGATAACACATCAAACATTGGGATTTATGCTGTGGGAGTAGGTAAGACAACTTTGGTGAAACACATCCATAATCATCTTCTTGGGAAACCGAATTCAAGGTTTATTCACTACAAGAAGTAAGAGTTTTAGTGACAACTCTTGTTGTCACTAAAGAACTAAAAGTTGTCACTTTTTGTTTTGAGTGACAAAAATATGTTGTCACTATCTTGTCACTGTAGGTCTGTCACTAATTCCCTTGGTGACAACTTTTTAGGCCTTGTCACTTGTAATGTGACAAGAATCAAAGTTGTCACAAATTCAACCCATTCAATGACAACTTAAATTGTCATAAAATAGGCATTTTATTGTCATTAAACAACAAAAAGTTGTCACATAAGACCTTTATAGTGACAACTTTTAAGTGCCAAAATAGTGACAACAACTCATTTATTACTTAAATAAAAACTTATCTAATAACATTCAAACCATGCTTGACGCATTTAAAACATCACTTTCATCCAATATTTCAACATGAAATTGACAAAAAGCAATACAACCAATCCAATATGACAATCCAATTTCAAGTACATTATCTGCTACAAGAATACTTGCACCAATTTATTACAAGATGAATGTTTCATACCAACTATTGGTATAAAGTCTAAAAAATGCTGTGAGAGAGGCATTTCAGCATTTTGTTTAGGAAGTGACTTCAACAACTAAAATTCTGGCAGCTAAGTATTAAAAATGCAAGCAGATTGTCATGTTGCAAAATCCATTGAACCAAAAATAACTTCTGCAGGTCTCTTTACAGCAAGCTTTAACAAGGATTTGATCTCATGCTCAATGCACAATCTGAAACATAAGCACCGAGCATGAAAGTAAGAAACATGGTCATGAATAAATTGGAGAAATAAGAAACATAAGCACCGATCATCGGTGAAAAGGGAAAATGAGCAACTAATCATGACTGGTTTTACAAAGTTTGAAATGCAATATCCATATTAGCGTATGAACTACCACTCATAAGATCACTTTCTATTTTACCATCTCCTTCCCCCATTTTACTGCACTATAATTTAGGATAAGTCTTGCATAATATTGTCTCAACAGCCTAATCAAGCAAAAGTAGCCCAAAAAAGGAATCACATACCAGATTTAATTGTTGACATCCAAAAGGGATTTGGTACATGCATGGATCTAACCATATCTTCAAGCATTTTCTGCATTGTTTCATTAATTGATCTTTGAGAAGCTTGAAGAAGTTCCCTTAACTCATGTATCTCTGATTTTTGTGTCTGAACTTGTTCAATCAATTCTTGAGTTATTTTTTGTGTTTCTTCAGCTCTTTGTTCAGCATTTGATGCCCTCCTCCTAGCTTCTTCCAACTCTTCTTGATACTGCCTTTGCTTCAAGATGAGTTTGGCTTTGGACCTGCTTCCCCTTCCACGTATATATCCGGACTTAGGCAGTAATAGATGAGCAAATTTCTTCTTGAATAAGAAGATCTGATCCGTCTTCACTCTCCGATTGATGTTGTTTCATCTCCTCCTGGTTATGCATAAAAATTTCACCCCATTTGTATTTTTAGGAGATTAAGAAAGCAAAAAAAGAACTTTCAGCAAGTTTCTTACATAGTTCTTCATAGCCAGTTCAGATGTCCATTGACCCTTTACTGCGTTATAATAGGTCATTTTGTACAGCTCAATTGGGCCAAGCTCTTCCCTTCTTGGACCCTACTTAGTTGCTAGTATTATTTGTTGAAGGAAATTGCTAACATGGAAGATCTTGAACAAGTTGACCGCAAATGCAAATTACTGGTTAACTGTTGATTTCAACATTAACAGCCATCAAATTTAGCTGACCAACTTGTGCATAATGCATAAATTCTATAACCCGTTATGTATAACTACTTAGTTTGAAATGGAAAACTCCTTAAAACATGGTTATACAAAGTACATTGTTCTTGACAGCTAGCAGTACATAATGAGCAAACTTTTGTATCTCTTTCCAAGAAGTGATCACATTTTCTTGCATGATAATAAAATTCAACTTCACTCTCTCAAGTAACCCTTGTGGAGGAGAGGATCGAAAAGCTACAGTCCTAATTGAACTTGTTTCATTTTGTACCTCACTCAGGTATCTCTGTGCAGAAAAAGCTAGAAGAACTACCCTCCTATCAGATCAACTTCCTTGTCTCGTGTAGCACTAGCTTAGAAGAGGCTATAATCAATAACCTCATATCCAAACCTCAAGCCCCACCCCTCCACAAAGAGAGACAGATTATTCTCGAGAATATTCTCCTCTTTGGAAACAATAAATTCTCTAGTTCATTCTTCCCACCTATACCAACTTTTATAACTACAGTTCCCAATCCTACTAGTTCTGCAGCATTGGATGAAATTATTAAACACAAAAGTATAGTAAATCCAATTGACATCCAAAGATAAGACATGTAAGAATCAGCAATATCTACCAGAATTCAGAAACATAAGGTCTGCAAAGTACCAGAATAACCCCGATAATGTTTGTAGGTTGCTCATAGTAAACTGGTATTTTGCTATGCCCTTTCTCCAGAATTAAATTCATGAGAAATCTGCACACAAACAGATAGTGATTTAATGTAAATGGAAAAGCTACAAAACTGCCAAGGCCATAAAATTATTACCAGTCAAGTTTCCCATTAACATCAATGGAGAAAATATCCGATATAGAGTCATTGCATCACTAGTTTGTTTTCTCCTCACGTGCTCCAAAGAATGATTGTGGTCTCATCATGTGTGAGCTCTCCACTTTACCAGCCTGCTCAAGAGCAGTCAAGGATTAAGATGATAACAATATACACAAGAAAGAAGGAACTTAGCCAAACAAGCAATCAAAATGTCGAATATTAACATGAAGAATGCAAAAGCAAGTAATATACAAAGAAACCAGAATTTACCAATTCAATGTTTATAATAACCATTCAAATGCGTAAAGAACTGCATAGTCATACCTCATTACCATGCAAATTAACTAGTGTTTTCAATTCAGCTTGGCAGAAAAGAGCTTTATGTCCATGTCCTAATAGAAGGTCTAAGAGTCACCACGTAAACATTAGATGGTCGAGATCATTCTCTAAGATTAATCGACTTAATTTCAAGAAGAGGAAACTCATGGTAATGCAACCGAAAGAAAAGTAGACCTTGCTTATTGGATATGCAACGAGAGCAGATCCAAACAAGGACTTGAACAAATGGTGCGACAGCTGCACCAATAGCCAATCCATATCTTGAGCAGACTGCTTGTGGAATTATCTGTTGATGCATATTATGGAGCATTTTAAAATTTCATTTACCAATTTCATGCTTCAAATTCAAGACCCAAGATGAGTTGAAGATTCTAAAAAAAAAAAAACAGAGAGAGAGAGAAAAAAGACAAAAAAGAAAGACATTGAAGCTCTCACCTCACCAAACAAGAATTAAGGTAACACATCGATAGCACCATAAGTCGTAATTAGGCTATCAAGAAAAATAGGCAGTGCCTGAAAGAGAAGAGTTCATAACTTATCAATATCAATTTAGGACATAGCTTGATTGAAATCAACTGCTTTTTACTTTACCATAGGACTTTCTAGATATTCTTTTTACACTGCGCTAACTCAAGAACCTTAATCCATTCATCTAGATGTGACAAGAAAGATTAATCTGCATGGGCTGTATACAACAATTTAAATGAGAAATAAAGACACAATGCCATAAAGCTAAATACTGCAAAATGAAACATAAACTGCTATCTGGTCAAGATATACTAAAAGTTTTACAATGAAAAGGTGCAGATATGCCAAAAATCCATGCTTTTGACTTTAATCTAGATATGTATTAGCAAGAACATACACAACTGATTACTACATAGAGAACAATCATCAATCATAACCTTGTTCAACAAATTTTTGCCTGCAAAGAGCGAGAGAGATTGTACATAAGACTTCCCTACATGGAGGCAGATCAAGAGCAACAAAATATACAAACATTCAGGATTTCTACAAACAGAGGCATCAGACAAACAGCTAAAATACCAAATACACTTCCGACCACAAAAGCCCAACCTAAAACTAAACATCAGCCACCTTATGCGAAGGAATCCAATCAAAATGGTCCAAAATTTTCAGCACATTGCAACTTAGAAGCAGATACTACTGTTACCAAACTATTCGAATTCCAACTTGCAAGCAGATGCCACTACTAAACTTACTCCCACCAAAAAAGAACCACAAAAATGAAAGAATTTTAATTTCAAAACCTAAAAGAGTGCACCGAAATCACACATTTGTGAATCAAAAGACATTGCAGATTGAATTTTGAAAACAACAGCTCCATAATTCCACTTCAAATCACATTAAATTTACGAATCTGTATTACAGATCAATTACTCTGAGTTTTATATTAATCTCCTTCTATGCGTCAAAATTTCCATATAAATTAAAAGTCGTAGGAAAAAAGAAAAGAGATTAAGTAAGTTAAATTACCTCCAAATTTGAAGCAATGAGATTAATTACCTAGGGTTTCGTTAGATAGCTTTGCTTGGAGAAGCAATTTCTACTCGATAATCTCGAATTCCTTCACCATCTGCACTGCAGCGATGCTTAGAATTGAGAAACAATACGAAATTGTGATAAATCTGCCATTGAATCTTATAAACTTTCCTCAAGAAGGTGATGGAAGTGGAAACGTTGAGAAAGACAGGAAAAGGATTAAATGGAAGGAGATGGAAATGGAAGTTAGGGTAGAACTCTATGCAGAGATCGGGAAAGTGCGAAGAGAGAGAGAGACACAGAGAGAGAGCGAGAGCGATGGGGCTGGGTAGAAAATCTTTTCTATTTTTCCTTTTTTTTCATTTCACCTTTTGTAGGTAGAGTTATTTTTCACAAAATAGGGGAGTGGCAATAAGTTGTTGTCTCAGTTAAAATTTTGTGACAACGCTTAGATGATTTTTCTTGTCATTTGGTTAATGTTCATAATTATTGACAAAAATATGTGTTTTACTAATGACAATAGCACAAGTTGTCACCAAAAAATTAATAGTACAAGACAATAAGAATTATTGTCATTAAAGTTAACTTATTTATGATAAAATTAGATGTTGTCACGAGATGTTGTCACTAAATTTGATGTTTGTTGTAGTGATTGGATCACTGTCTCTCGAGAATTCAGCATACGAAAGCTACAAGATGACATTGCTGAGCATGTAATGCTCTGTTTATCAGATGAGGATGACAAGGATACCAGGGCTGCCAAGCTGTCCAGGGCAGCTAAGTTGTCCAGGGCCGTTATTTGGCAAGAAATTTCTTCGGAAAGAGTTGGAATTTCTCTTGGTGCAAACAAGTTTAGATTGATTTTGACTACTCGCTCAAAAGGATCGTGCCCCAGGATGCATTGTCAAAGGATTTTTGAATCCAAAACCTTGAATATAAATGAAGCTTGGGATTTGTTCAAGTATGCACTTGGCCCTGAGACAGTGCTTCATGTAGATGCAGAAGAGATTTCCAAGTCTGTCGCAAAAAGCTGTGCCGGTTTGCCTCTAGGTATCATCACAATGGATGGGAGTATGAGAGGTGTTAGCAATATCGGTGAGTGGAGAACTGCATTGGAACGATTGAAAGCATGTTCAGCTGGGAATGATAGAAAGAGGCGTATTTCCCTTCCTGGAATGGAGTATTAACTAGTTAAATAAAAGGCATTGTTTCTTATACTGCTGTCTTTCTCCAGAAGATTGGGCTATAGAAAGAGGAGTTAATAAATCTTTAGATTTGGTCAGGGCTGATGCCTAAAGGCAACTTAAGATCTGTGGAATTTGACCATGGTCAAGCGATACTCAACAATCTATTTAGAGTTTGCTTGCTGAAAAATACTGCAAATTCGGTAGGAGATGGATGTGTAAAGAGGGATGATTTGATAAGACATATGGCATTGAGGATCACGAGTAAAAACTCTGTTTCAAAGATCAGAGGAGATGTGCCTCGGTTCTTGGAGAAGAGCTCAAAAGCAGATTCAAAACTAATACCTAATACTTGACCAAAAAGAATGGACCGAGGATCTCAATGCAGTTTTCCTATATCTAGATGCAGCTTCCTTTTTGTGGTGTGAACATTTAGGAAAAGTAATTCCACCGGGCATTTCACCAAACTGTTTGGATCTCTCAATCCTGCTATGAAATGCTTTAAAATATGGAAATTCTTTAGGCACACATGTGGACTTGAGATTTTGGATCTAAGTTGTCTATGACAGAGTTGCCTAATTGTGTCTCAGGCATAGTGAATCTCACTGCTTTGGTGTTGAAAGGTTGTCTAAACCTTCTATCTGTGCCACCACTAGGAAAGCTCATGCAATTGATGGAACCGGACCTATCTGAATCTGGAATTTAGGATTTACCTCAAGACTTGGAATCACTGGACAACCTTGAGCAGCTTTACATGGACGCATGCAAAAATTTTAAGCAGAAGATAATACCAAAAGGGACATTTTCCAAGCTCCAACAACTCGAACGGCTAGTCATGCCACCATATGGTGCTATAGAAGTTAATGATCCACAAGTGTTGAACCAGTTAGAAGTGTTTATGGGATGTTTACCTCTTAACAGCATTTATGAAACCTACCTGTGGCCCTAATACTATACTATTGAGATCAGTGAGTATTCATCTGAAGATGGGTATTGTGACGCGTATGATATCACTGATTTTCGTAATGGAAAACTGTTGGTTTTCCATCAGTGTAACTTCTGCGGAGGATGGATTCATGTGCTGCTGCTGCTAAATGATATTGAATGTCTAAGTCTTGTGAAATGTATTGGCTTTGCAAGTAGGTGCTTGACAGATGTTTTTAAGAACTTGAGGAACTTGTCTTTTCTACAGATAAGTGGATTACATGAAATATAGCACATCTGGAAAGTTGTCCTCTTCTTTCCCTCCACGACATCAGCTGGTAGTGGACTCCCATTTTAGTCCACTACAAAATCTTCAAAAGCTCAATCTTGCAAGCATGCCTAATTTTGCTTGACTCTTTTATTGGGAATCAGAAGAATCTTTTAAACACCAACTGCTGCACCAACCTGGCACCATTTCTTCCCTTGCACGGGTGCAGATTTCAGAATGTCACAAAATGGGGAAGCTGTTCACTGTGCAGTTGCTGCAAAACCTTCAAAATCTGGATTTCTGACATGTTGATTATTGTAAAGGATTGGAGGAGATAGCCACAGATGACAATGGAGTAGGACAAGGAGGAGGAGAAGGCATCCAGTTGGCTTCAAGTGAGCCGCCACTGCTATCATACACCCAAAGTTAAGCAAGTTGTATCTGAGTCGGAGTCGGCTACCAGAACTGAACATTATTTGTAAGGCAACCATGATCTGCAACTCAATCGATGAAATTCAGGTTTATGCGTGTCCAAAGTTAAAGAGGCTGCCTTTGTTACTTTCCACCATCACTGGAGTATCATCTCCTCCAATCACTCTTAAAAATATGGATGGCAGCAAAGAATGGTGGGAATCACAAGAGTGGGATAATCCTGAAACAAAGAATGCACTTGATCCATTTTCTGAAAGATTTAACAGAACCAATAGAACTTTGTTAGTTCACCTGAAGGATTGCATATCTTCATAGGGCCTCTGGTTGGTCTTTTACCCCCTTTCCCTAATTTTTTTTTGCCAGGTATCCCCGTCTCTCTTAGCTTTCCCATGTTGATGTGCTTTTTTAACATAGGTAGCCAGAAGATTGCTGTTGTGGAAGAAGTTCAGCTAAATCCTCGTATACCAGCACCAAAAATGAATGAATTTCAAATTCCTACTGGAGTTCATTAGCTATATTTAGAATCAGCCAGAGGAACTAGATTGTACATGGTTTGAGCTGTTATATCAGACTTCTTTAACATCAATAATTCTATGCACTGATCAAGCCTCTTTAGGATGACCCTTTTTTTTTTCTTGGCAAAAACAATATAAAGAAAATGAGATAGTGATTCCTCTTGCAAGAGATCATTTCATCGTACATATCATCTGATATGGTATTCATTTCTAGTACTAAAAATTAGAGGATGATAGAGACAGTCAAAGGTGAAGAGGCTTCAATTGCAGTATTATTAACTTGTACTCAAAGAACTCAGCACATAAGGCCACAGTTTTATGCAACCAACGCAGGAAAAAAAATTACTAAGCAAACTACCATAAACAGGAATTACCATAGCTTATTGGATTGAAAAAGTAAGACAAATTATCGAAAGATTACACATTAATTGCTGTATTTTCACAAATGCTGTAAATGGGAGAATTTGTTTATCAGAAAATATAGCCATGTGAAGGGAGTATTCAAAATTATTCTTCTAATGAAAATACAAATGTTAAAAATGAGATTGGTTGACCAAAATTTGCAGCAGACAGTTGCCAATCTACGGGAGAAAAAGAAAACAGAGAAAAGAAAAGAAATGCTTAGATCAGTTGTCATTTGAAGGAAATCTAACTTACTCTTGGCTGTAAAACATCAGTAAATGTTAGTTACTGTGCATACCAGCTGCAGCAGATTAAAATGAAGGTAAAAACAAGGAATAAAGATTAAAATTTTAACCATAATACGAGATTAAAATTTATATTTACTGATCCATCTGACTTTAATTTTTTGTAACCAAGAAGTCTTCATTTCAATTATACTCTTGAACTAATTAGTCCAACTTGATTCTGCAATGTTTCATCTGGATTTCTAATCTCGTATTTAGCTGACATCGGCTGGGCAATCCTAACAATTTCAGTAGTCCTCCATTTTGTACTGTGGGTCTCACCTCTACTTTTTGCCAAGTTTCTTCCCAAGACTTTCTCACCAGTTTTCCATGATTTACATAGTCAACGTCAACGTCTGAACAGAGGTTGCCTTCTTCCCCTATTAGTCTATCTCCGGCTTGTTATTCTTTTGATAAAATTTCAGCAGCTTTGGTTGAACAGCATACCAAAATTTTAAGGTATAACTAATCTCAAGAGTTCTTTCCTGTCAAAATATAAGGTATAATTTATTTGATTCATATATAAAGCACTTGCTTTGCAAAAACCACCAGGATTTGCCCAGTGACCTCCCCGCTATTAATTTCTGGGTTCGAATCCCAGGTCGAAAAGTTGAGGGAAAAAGACGGCACCTGGAAGCGGGAGATTCTGTTTCGTCAATTCTTTCTGCAGTAAAATCTAACATTCTTTGGTCTGTTTTTTATCAGATGACAGATGCAATGTGGAAGGCAGTGGATATGATGCTGCAAATCATTGTGAACATCATTGCAAAGGTTATAGCTGAAATGGCAAGACTGCTTGGCAATTTCAAAGAGAAGGTGGAGGACATAGCAGTCGAAAGGGCTGCAGAGGTAACGGTGGATACAGGGACAAGTTACTTGGGTTTGAGATCAGATATGCAATTGCTGGCTAGGAATTTGAAGGCGTTGAGCAGCAAGGCATCTGACATAAAGGAGACAGTGGAAAGAGCTGAACTATCAGGACCAGAGAAGAGGAAATCAGAGGTAAAGCATTGGTTGGAAGAAGTAGAAAATTTAGAGAATGATTTCATTGCATTGCAGAGAAGGGCGCAACAGGAGAGGTTCTGGAAACGTTTCTTGGTTGGAGGCCAGGTGAGAAAGATGCAAGATCAGGTGGCAGCACTTACTGAGCAAAGCCGGAATTTTGATGGGCTTTTGCTGGAAAATCAGCAGAATTTGGAGAACCACAGTTGATGATGATAGAATTGATAACACAGCATTATTTGGATGGACATTGGAGTAGAATGTTGAGAACAACTGACAATGGCTCTAAAGCAGGAATTGATTTCCTTCTAGATCCTTTTTTTTTTTCTTTTAAAATTTTTTTTATGACGCTGTATTCTGTAAGATTTTAAGTGCTTGAGCAAGAGGAAAGAGTTAAAAATTTTTTTTTTGAGGTGAAATCCAAGGCCTGAGATTGAAAGAAATAGTAGTAAACTTCATTTATGCAAATCCTTTTAGTCTTTTGATTGATAGTATAAATGTTAATTGTTTTCCCTTTTCTTTTCTCATGGTCTAATACATAGTCCGGTAGTAATAACAAATAAATATATACTAAAAACATAATTACTCCACTAAGATTTTGTGGTTACTAGATAAATGTGCACCTCTATCCAAAGAGGGGTAGTTTTCGAACTTCTGTTCAAAAAATTAAAAAGGTACTCATTAAATGTAATATTTCCTGAAAAATTGTATCCACATAATGGTTTTTAAATTTTTCTAGACATTTATTGATAAAAAATTGTATTCACCGAATACCTTTTTGAAAGAACCCTTTAACTTATGAGCCAATAACCATACTAGAGTAATCGAATTTGATTGAAAAATTCAAAACATGTAAGGATGTTGTTTGCTCAAGTAAGAATTTTGTGCGGATCAAATTAAACTAGACAAAAGGGGGAAATTTACACACGTAATTTTGCGGTAGCTTGATATCTACTTAAAACACTAATACTATGTTCCTATTATCCAGTTACACTGTTAGGGACATTAATTAAGTGATATTTTCTGGCTTATATTCTTAAACCATCCCTTTTCCTCTTCCTTTTTAGAACATTTCAACTCTTTTTTGAACCCCCAAAAAAAAAAAAAAAAGACTAATGTCGTTTGTTAGTAGTTACCTTACAAATACTAGTATTCACTTTGCCAATTATCTTCTATGAGATGTAAGTCTTTTACTCAAACTTCACTTATTGATGATTCCACTTCCAAAATTTGAAAAGCTTTCCCTGAAACTTCCCGGATTTTGCTCTCCTCGTTGTCGCCTGCGGGCAAGTCTTTTCCCTTTCGGTGGTGGCCGTCTGCTAATAGTGGAGTAGCTTTAATTGTCCAATCAATGTAGAAATTGAAAAGCAGTATCTGACTTAAGCCTTGATAATTTCATCCAGAATCTGAGAAAGTCGTTTTCTAGGTGCAATTTTCCTGGATTTTTCCTCTCGTCAATGTGAACGCTGAGCCCTTGTATACTGGTCCTATACTAATAATGGAGTAGCTTTTATTATCCATTCGTCCATACGAAAAGTATAAAGAAAGTAAAGCAATGGTCAGAAAAATAATTCAGCACTGCGTTCAATTAATATAAAAAGCAAACTATATTTTTATTATTCCAAAGAACTAAATGAAAGACATGGAGAAATATGCGATGGTGCAAAATAATTGCAACAACTAACTGACAAATAAAAGCTAGTGGAGAGTAAAAAGAGGTTGAAATTAGAGTGGGGAACAAATGGAGACACGTCACTTTACCAAACTGCCACTTTTTTATACATATAGATAAAAGCCGCTTGGGCCAGCTGTCGCTGTCATTTCTTCGTCGTCCTCACCAGGTGCCTTGCACGTGACTATTAGCTGCTTTATTTGTTTTGCTTGTGTTTTCTGCCCGTTCTCTTGTTCAAAGCTATTTTCTGCGCGTGGCATTTACTTGTTCCGATGTCCAGACCCGTTGTATTTTCACGCGCTGTTCCGCTGTTGTTGTTCAGAATATGCACCATTTATCTTCTTACTGTAGAAAAGAGCTTGTCTTGGTCTTTCTTGTCTTGGTCTTTATCCTTTATACGGATTTAGCTCCTCCGCCTTGAACTTCCGGTTAAAGGAGGTATCTGCCTGGTTATTGTGTGATTCTCTTCTTCATCACTCAGCTAGCTGTATTTCGCCCGTCACCTCATTAATTAGCCGTTCCCTCCTAAGCTTTTCTCGATGTCGCTGAGTTTTCCCGGTTTCTGCCATGCTTTGCCGCCGCCCCATTGTCACCGTCAGCTCTTTGCCCGCAGCTTTGGATGATGTAGGCTTCTGTCTTTCAATTGCTTTTCGCCTAATTGCCCATAGATCTTGCAAATTTACTTCTCACACATTTCTTGTTTTTGTTTCTCTGATGATCTGATGAGGGGGTCATGGACGTAATTTGCCCTAGAGATGATGTGAGCTCTGCCATTTGATTTGGTTCGGTCCTCCTGCTCCTAGTTATTTCTGGGCTTTCCTCGATGATGGAGCCTATTCTACCCAGCTGGTTCGTCGCTTTTAATCGGGTATAATTTTCCCTCATATACCTTTCTTCTCCCAAATCTAGATTTTCCCCTTCTTCGGTTTTCTTTGCTCTGCATCTGCTTTATTTGTTTCGCCCTTGCTTCTTGTTTGCTCCCCTACCTTCTAATTCTTCCCTTGTTCCTTTTATTATTTTTCTTTTGTTGCATCAAAGTCCCTTCCTCCTCCGCCCTTCCGGTTGTCTGCTCTCAATAGAATCTTGCTTGTTTAGCTCTTCCACTGATACATAACGCGTCCCCTTTACTTGTGAAGTTCAGAGAGGAATATTGTTGTGTGTTCCTTTCTCATCAGATTTCTGGTAATCTTCCTACCACATTTCTTTGTGTTGTTTTATCTGACTGATTGTTTGTGCGCCTTTTTTATACTAGCCATTTTCCCAATTGTTTGACCTTTAAACTTTTTCCCTGGGAGGTGTTTATGTCTCCATGTTCATAGGCTGATTGTCTGTTCCAGGAATTTTTTCAAGCCTTTTTTTCTTGCTTTTGCCTTCTGTATGATAGATTAGTACCCGTTCCTCGCTTGTCCAGTGCATGCTATTAAATTTCCCCCCTTATGATGTGTTGGTCATCTGTTTTAGCCTTTAGCTTGGTCCAATCCAGTTTGTTCTTGTTCATCTCTCATAATTATCTCTTATTCAGTAACCTTAGAGCTTTCTCCCCTTCTTGCTACTGATTGTTCATATACTAATGTGTATGCCCTATATGTTTTAGACTAATCATATCTCCTGCTGCTGTTTTGTTCCCTTTTTTTCTTGCCTTTATATTATAGGGCGTGCATCTGCTTGTATCTTTTTGCCTCCTTAGTCATCACAAGGTTAGTTGCTGTCCCTTATTGTTCTTATTGTGATTGCGTCTGTGCTCTTGTAGTATTTTCTTTGGCTATGCTATCATTCTGGCCGTTTAATTCTCTTGGTATTAGTTAGATCCGTGGCCTATTGCTGCTTTTTGTTCAGTTAATTTTTATTACTATTGTTCCTTTATTAGTTGTCTATAGAGGCTTTTTACCAGCCCCTCTTGGCTGAGAACTGATATTCTGATTTGCATGGCCTGTGTATTTTAGTTTAATTAGCCTTTCTGGTGCTCTTATAATCCTTTACGTTTTTCTTTCATATCATAGGTGCAGAATCTGGTTCTATCCTTATCTTTTTTAAATCTCTGTTATCTTGCAGTTTTTCTTGAATTCCTCTATTATGATTAGTCTTTTCTTTTTACATCATCTGCTTTGGTGCCCTTGTTTTTTCCACGTGTCAATTTGATTGGTATGAGTGAAATGAATGAGCCATAGTTGTTTTCCTATAGTTGATTGTTGCTTGTTTTGTCTGCCTACAACCTTTGTATCCGTGTATATGTGCATATATGTTTATTTTTTTAATTATTTTCTATGGAAGAAGCATCCTTTTTTGCTTACTAAATAACTTTCTTATACGGAATGAAATAAAATGTTTTGGCTCTTCTGTGGCTGTGCCTTGTTGTTGGACGAACTGAACATTATCTTAAAAACTTGTATCTGTCATCTATGAGTTTAGTTCGTTGCAGTGAAAAGGAAGGAGTCAATTTTTGTACCAGAAGAAGTTTTAAACACAGACCTGGTGTTCTAAAATTGTTTTAGCCTCTCCTGCACACTCATTGTGTATCTGTTAGTTCCCCTATTTTCATTGTTACTTTGAACTGTTACAGTGTAGCAATTATAATTTACAATTACCATTTTATACTATTAGCTGATTAGTTGGTAATCAGTCTTATCTTCCTCTTTTTTACATTTAGTAATAATTAAATGACTTAGTAAATATCCCTTTACAGTACGAAGGGTTTGCACTATGAGTGACCTGATTTGGATTTTTTTTTATCTTTTTAATTTAACCAGCTGTCAGTTTAGTTTGAAGCAAGGTCGGTATTTTATAAAAAAAAAAAATAATCTGTCAAATTTATCAAGATATATGCTATTAAAAAAAAATATTGAATCTCTCGATTTTAATACCTGGAAAGACAACATTAATCAAAAAAAGGTGTTTTGAGGAATTCTTAAAAGTGCCTTGTAATGATGCTTACTTTCATTAAATTTTATAATTACAATCCCTAAGTACAAGAAATGGAGCCCTATGTTCACAAGTCATATAACAATCTGTACAGTTGCAACAATAGGCCTTTACTTTCCCCCCTGATGATATGTTGATCCTCTGTTTTACTCTTCAGCTTGCTCCAATCCAGTTTTTCCTTGTTCATCTCTGATAACTATTTCTTATTCAGTAACCTGAGACCTTTCTTCCCTTCCTGATACTAATTGCTCATGTACCAATGTCTATGCCCTATATGTTTTGGACTACTAATATCTCCTGTTGCTGTTTTGTTCCCTTTTTTCTTGCCTTTATATTATAGGCTGTGCATCTGCTTGCATCTTTTTGCCTCCTGAATCATCGCAAGGTTAGTTGCTGTCCCTTGTTGTTCTTGTTCTGATTATGTCTGTGTTTTTTTAGTATTTTCTTTGGCTATGTTATCATTCTCGCCACTTAATTTGCTTGGGATTAGTTAGTTCCGTGGGCTATTGCTGCCTTTGTCGACTTATAATTTCTAATTCTCTGTGTTTTCTACAGTTTCCATTCGATGATATACATGTACATTTTTTCACATTTCAATATTAGCTTTTGCATGCAAAGACTGCCTTTTTTGGTTGCAGAGTGCTTTTCTCCTGTGATCCACTGACTTTTAAACAAAATTTTCCGCTACATAGGGGAGCAATCGAATGTTTATACTTCCATTTTTTCGTTCCTTCTATTGGTGGCCATCCATCTTCTTGAGAAAATAATCAATTCCCTTTGTCTTCGTTTTTTTTGTTTCATCATGGATTAACAATATTTCCTCATTTTGTCTGTTGGTTCCATTTAAATTTTTTCATTCGTTATTTGTTGTCCCCTTGTGCTCCTGTTTATTCTTTTCCATTGCAATTCATCCCTCATTATGTATTACTATTGTTCCTTTATTAGTAGTGTATAGAGGTTTTTTACCAGCCTCCCTTGGCTGATAACTGATATTCTCGATTTGCATGGCCTATGTATTTTAGTTTAATTAGTCTTGCTGTTGTTGTTATAATTATTTACGTTGTCCTTTTATATCACAGGTGCTGAATCTGGTTCTATCCTTATTCTTTCTTAATCTCTTGTAAGGTTGGACGTTTTTCTTCATTTCCTCTATTACGATTAGTTTTTTCTTTTTACATCGTCTGCTTTGGTGGCCTTGTTTTTTCCACATGTCAATTTGGTTAGGATCAGTGAAATGAATGAGCCATGGTTGTTTTCCTATAGTTGATTGTTGCTTGTTTTGATTGTCTTGCCTGTCTACAACCTCAATATCCATATATATATATGCATATATATTTATTTTTTTAATTGTTTTCCATGGAAGAAGCATCCTTTCAGCTTACTAGGTAACTCTTTTATAACTCTTCTTCACTTACAGACAAAATATATACCTTGATACGGAAAGAATTAAATAGTTTGCCTCTTCTGTGGCTATGCCTTGTTGTTCGACATACTTAACATTATCTAAAAAACTTTTATCTGTCATCTATAAGTTTAGTTCATTAGAGTGCCAATGAAGGAGTAAATTTTTGTACCTTAAGGAATTTTTGTATCAGTGAATTATCTGGTTTTTGAAGGTGTGCTGGAAGGCTCGGCTTATGTGTGTTTCTTTATTTTCTATTAGCATTAGGCCCAATGTGTTTGCTCTTTCTCTTTATTTTTCCTGCTCCTTTTTTATTATGGAAATGCTTCCTTTGTTGCTTCTCACTTTTTCAAAATCCACAATAATTATGCTGTCTTCTGTGACGGTGCCTTGCGTTGTTTGTATGTGTTATTTTATAGCATGCTTTCTTTGTATGTTTTAGTTCCTCGCTCTTATGGTTAACCCTGAAGATTTTTTTTTCCCCTTTTTTAGCTTCCTCTTATGTTTTATTGACGCAGTTGTTGTATTTCCCTTGCTTTATTTAGCTGCTCAACTTTTTTCCTCTCCTTTTGTCTCTACTTTGTCTTTACTGCTTTTTCAATGGCTGTTCGTCATGAATTTAATTTTTCTTGTTACCCTCGAATTGTTCCTTCAAGTTAGATGGATAGGAATGTGCGCCGCCGTCAACGATATGCAGAAATGTCATCTCATGAAAAAGATGAATTATTGCGTCGCCGGCGTGAGGCTTATGCAGCCAAAAAAAACCCTTCATCCAGCCAGCCTCAGTCAGCTGTTCCTACGGGGAAACAACCCATGCCAAAAAAGAAAAAAACCTACATTACTAGGACAGCTCTTGGACATATAGAAACTGGAGTTTGCTTTCCAAATTCCACATGTCCAGCTTCGCCTCGGGATCGGTCTTTCGACCTTAGTGATCGCTCTGTGCACACTAGGCCTTGTAATCAACCTGTAACACCTGATAAAACTAACCTAGGATCTTCCTCGTCTGCACCTTCTAATGGTATTGGTCTAGATGATGAACAGCTAACCACACTTTTTGACAATGTGGTTACTAATCTAGACTCATCGTCGGCTGGAACAGAGGCATCATTGCCTTGTGATCAGCAGCATGGCTCTGCTCATTCAGTGCCCTGCACCAGTTCCGATCTTGGAGGTAGCACCATTGGTCAAATTTTGACCTTGTTATTGTTAGTTGGTTTTGTTTTCATTGTAGATAGTGTGCTTTATGCACATTAACATGCTCTCTATTTTTCTGCCATCTCTCTATCCTTGTTTTTTGTATTCATCCCTCCCATCTCATTGAACTTATCACTCGATGGAAAGGTTCTTTCTTTGTTACTGTTCCTGGACCTTCTACATCAGAGGGTACAACTCTTCAACATGTTTTGATCAAGCCTACCAATGTGCAAGACAAAAATAGACCTTCGTCTTGCTCGACTAGGCCTGCTAAACATAGTAATCCAGTTCGTCAACCTCGGCGGAGCCAAGCTACAGGTTGGCCCTTTTAGGCCACTACCTATTTTTAGTTTGCTTTCATCTTAGTTCATCATCTTCCTCCCAACCTATTTTCAACATTTTCTTTCTTATATTCATTCTTATAAAGTGCTGTCCCTTTACTTAATTGTCTTTCTGAACCAGGTAAACAGCCTTTTCCCCTAAATTATTTTTTGAATTATTTTTCCTTTAGCATCTCCATCACTATTAGTTATCAGTTAATGGTACACTTATTTACCTATGCTTTAGTACGTGTAACATGTGTGTCCTTCCTTTAGCAAAGCGAAGCTCCTCTTGTAAACCAACAATGTCTGCAGTTAATTCTGTTCCAACAGCATCTATGACTCTACCAGATGCTCCTAATTGCCAATACTGTGGGGCAAAGAGGTTCCACTTAGAACCACCAAACTTCTGCTGTTCTTCTGGGGAAGTTTCTGTTCCTTCACCAGCAATTCCTTATGATGTATATCGTTTGCTTACTGGCACTGATAAAGAGAGTGTTGAGTTTCGTAAGAATATTAGGACTTACAACAACAACTTAGCGTTTACAACGTTTGGGGCAAAATATGATTCAGACCTAACGAAGAATACGAAAGGTGTTTATACCTTTCGTGTTCAGGGACAGGTCTATCATTTTCTTGATAGTTTAGAATCGTCGGGTGATAAAAGTTCTGGGGTCCAACTTTATTTTTTTGATACTGAAGAAGAGCTTGCCGCGAGGCTGAATAGTTCAGAAAAGCTCCGTGAGAGTACACTTAAGCTTTTAATGCGTGTTCTCTCAGGAAATCCTTACACTAAATTCTTTAAGGATCTTCGAAATATCCCTGACCTCAAGGACCATAAAATTTTCCTGAATTCTGATCCTGGTCTTGACCAGCGTGTCTACAATCTTCCGACTTCTTCACAGGTTGCTGGAATTTGGACAGAAAATGAAAACAATTTGACTGAAAAAGGGCCTCATATTCAGGTCTATAGCCATTCCAATACGAGCCATCGCATCCAACACTATTATGGTTGTTATGACTCGTTGCAATATCCTCTTCTTTTTCCTCGTGGAGAAACAGGATGGCATCGTAATATCAAGAGAAAGTTCTCTCGTAAAAGAAAGTCCTCCGATGCTTGTGATAATGATGACCAGCCTAATTGTTCATCAGCCACAAGTATTTCACATTTACTTGATTCTGAAGAAAGGGGTGAGCCTTTGCTATCTATTCTTCAGTACTCTGTTTTAACCTTTTCAATTTTCCATTGTTTTTTTCCTTACGTTCTTAGCCTGCCTCTGTGTCAATCTTACAGCTGCTAGAGCTGGTAAGAAAAGTGACGACAATGTTACTGCTCGAGAATATTACTCCTATAAATTTCAAATGCGTGACGATGATAGGTCCATGCTGCTGCATATGGGCAGACTTCTTCAGCAGTTTGCTGTTGATATTTACATTAAAATTGAGAGCTGCCGTTTGGATTTCCATCGTAATCAGCAAAATGAAGTCAGGACTGAAATTTTAAAAGGAGTTCTAGATAGTCTTTCGATAGGTGAAACAGATGGGAATAAGGTTGGTCGAAAAATAGTTCTTCCTGCTTCTTTTGTTGGTGGTCCTAGGGACATGCGTCGTCGGTATATTGATGCAATGGCTCTTGTCCAAAAATATGGTAAACCAGATTTCTTCCTTACCATGACTTGTAATACAATGTGGCCAGAAATCCATCAAAATCTTAAATTTGATGACAAGCCTCAGGACAGGCCAGACCTTTTAGCAAGAGTTTTTAGAGCAAAGCTAGAAATGCTTAAACATGAGCTGGTAAACAAAAAACTTTTTGGGGAAGTTGCTGCATGTGTGTATGTTGTTGAGTTTCAGAAAAGGGGGCTGCCCCATGCTCACATTCTATTGATTATGAAACCAGATGACAAACCATTAAATGCTGATGCATATGACAGGTTTGTTAGTGCTGAAATACCTGATCCTTCTGAAAATTTTCATTTATATTCTCTTGTCATTAAACACATGATGCATGGTCCATGTGGTGATATGAATAAAAAAAATGCTTGTATGAGGAGCGGAACCTGTAAAAATCACTATCCTAAATCATTTTGTGAATATACAACACATTCAGAAGATGGGTATCCTCATTATAGGAGATCAGATAATGGTAGATTCGTTAAAGTCAGAACGCATGAACTAGATAATAGATGGGTAGTTCCATATAATGCTTATTTACTAGCTTTATTTGATTGCCATCTAAATGTTGAGATTTGCTCAACAATCAAACTTGTTAAATATCTATATAAGTATGTGTACAAAGGCCATGATCTTGTTAGTTTCCATATTACTTCGGAAAACAACCCTGCTGATCTTGATGAGATCAAGCAATTCCGAGAAGGTAGATGGATATCACCTCCGGAGGCTCTTTGGCGAATTTATAAATTTGCTACTAATGGTATGAATCCATCAGTTTATACTCTCCAAGTCCATCTTCCAGGCCACCAGCTGATTTCCTTCAACAAAAATTCAGATTTACTTAACTTGCTTTCAAAGATTGACTTCTCAAGAACAATGCTTACCCAGTTTTTTGAAATGAATCGAACAAACAACAAAGCACAGGCCTTGAAATGCCTTTACCGTGATTTCCCACAGCATTTTGTTTGGAGCTCTAAATTCAAAATCTGGACAGAGCGCCAGCGTCATAAAGTTATTGGAAGGCTTGTTTCAGTCAATCCAAATGAGGGCGAGCGCTACTATCTTAGATTACTTCTTAATCACATTCGAGGCCCAACATCGTTTGAAGACTTGTTAACTGTTAATGGTTCACAAGTTGGTTCATACAGAGAGGCTGCTTTACAATTAGGGCTCCTTAGTTCGGATACCTATATAGTTGACACTCTTGAAGAAGCCGCTCTTTTTCAGATGCCATCGGCTCTTAGATTTTTGTTTGCTGTCCTGTTAACTTTTTGTTCACCTAATGACCCTAAACTACTTTGGGAAAGGTTTCAAGCACACATGTCACGGGATTTTGAACGATCCCAAGTCTATACTGGTTTTTCACAAGCTCAAATTAGCTTGTATGTCTTAGAAGATATCAACAGGTCATTGGAGCAGATGGGCAAATCACTTCATGATTTTCATTTAGCACCACTGCTTTCAGAACTGACTCACCAAGAAAAAATCACAAAGGAAATTGCCAGTGAACGATATATTAGCTTTCCAGAATCAGATTTGCTTCTCTCTTCTACACTTAATCCTGGACAAAAAATGGCTTATGATACTATACTGGATAGCATCTTTTCAAACTCTGGTCAATCATTCTTTGTGGATGGTCCTGGGGGTACTGGAAAAACTTTCCTATATCGTGCTTTACTTGCAACTTTGAGATCTCAGGGGTTTATAGCACTTGCTGTGGCGACCTCAGGTGTTGCTGCATCTGTCCTTCCTGGTGGTCGGACCGCCCATTCTAGGTTTAAGATTCCCCTAGATCTGTCAGCCACAAAAACCTGTCACCTTAGCAAACAGAGCTCTGTGGCAAAACTTATCCACCAGTCTAAACTCATTTTATGGGATGAAGCTTCCATGGCCAAGCGCGATACAATTGAGGCCTTTGACTCTTTACTTAGGGATATTATGGAATGTGATCAGCCCTTTGGTCGAAAGTCTGTTGTCTTTGGTGGTGATTTCCGCCAGACACTTCCTGTTATTGATAATGCACCAAGGCAGGCTCAGATTGAGGCAAGTCTGCTCAATTCACCCTTATGGGCAGTTCTAAAAAAATTAAAACTTTCAGAAAATATGAGAGCTGTTCTTGATCCAGCATTCTCAGCCTTTTTGCTTAGGATTGGTGAGGGTTCTGAGCCTATAGATGATAACGGAAAGGTTACGCTTTCCTCTGATATAGTAGTTCCATATGATACCCGTGAAATTTCCCTACAAAGGTCGGTTGTTATGTACTTCTTTCATTTATAATCTATTTTTTTCCTATTAAGTAATATTTTTTTTCCCGCTTTCCCGACAGTTTGGCTTAATGCCTAACCATCTTCATTTATTATCAGGTTATTAGATTCCGTTTATCCTAATCTACAGCTTTACATTATGGATCCTTATCAAATGATCAGTAGGTGTATTTTATCACCTACTAATAGCTCTGTTGATGATATCAATTCAATTATGATTGATAACTTTCCTGGTCAACCTCATATTTACACAAGCACTGATAAAACATTAGATGAGCGTTATCAAGGAGACTATGAAGATTTTCTTAACTCTCTAAATCCAAAGGGTCTCCCGCCTCATAAGTTAGTTCTCAAGAAAAATTGCCCGTTGATACTATTGAGAAATCTCAATCCCACAGAAGGCCTTTGCAATGGAACTCGATTGATTTGTAGAGATCTTAGACCTCATACTATTTGCGTTGAGATTGCTGTTGGTCATCATAAGGGGAAGCATGTTCTACTGCCCAAAATTCACTGCGAGCCTCTTGATAGTGAAAAGCATGGGATTCCTTTTAAACGCACTCAGTTTCCTGTCCGACTCTGTTTTTCAATGACAATCAACAAATCTCAAGGACAAACTCTTGATTACGCTTGGAATATATCTTAGGAGCCAGTTATTTTCCATGGGCAATTATATGTAGCATTATCAAGAGCTAAAACTTCTGCTGCAGTTAAAGTTTTAATTGTCCCAGGCACTTTTGCCGATTGTGGAACAGATTCTAAGACAAGGAATGTTGTTTATGAAGAAATTTTTGCAATGGCGAGGTTATAGCATATGACGCTATTTATGTATGTTCCAGGAATGCTATTACTTTATTAGCTTAACTGTGTCCATACCGGACCTTTTCCTCGCATCTACTTGCATACTTTATTCTATTCTCTATTTGTTCTCTTACTCCTACTTACTAAAATTTTTTTTACTGTTTTAAAGAATGGAGCGTTTCTTGCCGATTGATGATATCAAGCCTGGAATGAAGTCGTGGGCTGCCAAGGTATTTGTTGGAAAAGCGTAACCTGTCGGCGGATCCCACAACATACAGAAATTAATTACATTCGGCCAAATGTAAAATTTGTACCTAAAAATAATTTTTCACCCTTTAATCTTTCTTTTCTTTATATCTGTGTTTGAGTAACATAGAAAATGTTCTTTTTTCTCCTAATCCCAGTCTTTTTTCAATATAGGGATCTCGAGTCGAAGGTATACTGTTTAATCGTGCCATAGATGTTATGGGGACACGACTCAGCGTCTTCAAAAAATATAAAATTACAATAGGAAGTTCGTGAAATCGGTGAGCGATTCGATGGCCTTCTATGGGTGGGTTATCTCCACTAAGACTGTCGTTGAGGAGCTATCTGATAATTCTGATATGATTCCAACAAAGTTCTGTTATACCATGTTTAAGGACCTTGCTCAGTTCATGGAATTAAGTAACCATCCTGTTGGTAAGTCGAACTTTTAGTTAGTGCACTTTATCCATTTGAGATTTTTTTTCTATGCGCTAATGTATTATTCTATGTTGCTTCTTATTAGATGTCTTGGCTGTTGTTATAAATGTTTTGCCAGTAACATCTTTCACCAATGCCTTTGGGCCTGGCAAAGTTCAGAAGTTTGTTGTCATAAATGAAGAGTCAGTCAATCTTAAGCACCTATTATTATCTTTGATCTCCCCTTCTTCTATATATATATAAAAAAAACTGGCTCTCATTTTCCATGCTCTATCTGTAGGAAAATCCCCCTCCAGCTATCAATGTTTAACGATTTTATCGACAATGAGGGGCAGCAAATTGCTAAGTCAATGAATAACTTTCCAGTTATTATTTGTAGAAGGCTGAAGGTTAAGTCTTTTAATGGTAATTATGATCGGAATGCTATTGTATTTCCTTCTGTTTTACATTATCCTTTAATTGCTCTCCTGTATATTCCTATGCTGTTCTAATGTAAATATTTTTTCCCTGTCCACCTTATTTCAAAGGAGTTACTCTATCTACTAGAAAGGACTCATCCATTTTGGTTGATCCTCCAGTTGATGAAGCTGTTCAGCTAAAAGTGTGGTATAATTATTTAGTCAGTTTTCTAATAATTTAACAGTAACTCTATTTTTTCCCTATTGTAACAATGCTTCTCACAGTCTTAAACAATTCCAGGGCTGGAAACAACGCAGTTCTTTTCTCTCAGATTATTAAAGATCGCTCTTATATGCGATACAACCCAGATCTTTTCTTGCAATCCCCTCAGAAATTTACTCTCATTTTCTACTTACAGCCACTGCAAAAGGTTATTACAAATTTTTCTATACTTCATATTAAATTATAATTTAATCAGTTGCTTAACTTTTTTTTTCCTCTGTTTTAGATTGCATGGGTCAGAGCATCTATATCATTCCAGCATATTCTGCAGCGCTATTGGTATATGGCATGCAAGAAATGTTATAAAGCAACTGATGCTTCTTTTGGATACCAATATTCATGTAACAAGTGCTCTGAGCATCAGACTGCTGCTCCAAGGTTTATCAACCTTATTTTTCTGTCTTTTCTTGTATTATATCTTGGCTATGCAACTAATTATATAAACACCTGCTCTTACAGATGCCGTTTTGATGTAATGCTTTCTGATTCTACTGGACATGTTACTGCTACTATGTTTGGTGATCTGGCTGAAAAACTCTTAACTTATTCCGCAACTGATGCTATGGACTACTTTAACCAAGTAAATTTAATTTTACATGGTTTTTTCGGTTGTTGGAACCTCATTGCATGTTGTTCCCCCTTTAATAACAGGAGCTTACTTTATATTCTATACTTATTGTCAGAATCTTCAGCTCCCGTTGGAACATGTTCATGGAGCTCTCAAAAACAAGGTCTTTGCTGTCCAGATCCAGCCAGCGCAAAGTCGGTATAATGATCCCGAGCAGCGCTACACTATTGTGTACTTCTATGAAGCTGTTGAAGGCGAGACTTCATCTCAGCTACCCACAGCTGTTCAGTCATCTTTCTTGCTTGAGTCACCTGCACAGCCATCATCCTTGCAGACACAGGGTAATATTGACAATTGCTATAATTGTCCCAAACCAGTGACTATATATTTCATGTATCTTTCCTCTTGCATTTCCACCGTGACTTATAGTTTTCAGTTTTTTTTTTTAGAAACTAACAGCCCTGCAAGAAACATCTGCATCAATTTATCTAGCAAATTTGATGAAGCAGCTGATGCTGAAGCAATGAGTCCCCAAAGTACTTCTGAATCACCAAGTGTTACCACTGCAAAGAAAACAAAGCTTGCATGATTGCCACTGCTGCTTTTTGCTTAAAGGAATATTAAATGTTTTTTGCTTATGCTCAGTATTCATGTTATCTGAGGATGTTTTGTTCTTTTGGCTTGGTTGCTTCCATATGTGCTGTATCTATTCAGCTTTTGTTTATTAGATAACAGTTACGTTTGGCAACTAACTTGCTAGCCTTTTGTAATGGAATCCTCCTGTCTTTTATAATTTTTAAGCAATTTGCAGCTATAAATGCATTACTGATGATCTAGCCATGTATTCTGACCGTTTTCCACAAAATTAACACTATTTCCTAGCTATTAATGAGTTATTAATGCTCTGGCATTACAATAGGACTCTCTTATACATAGCTTCTATTGGCTACTTTCATACGTATCATCCACCATCAACCATCGTTTCTCTCTTCTGACTTTGTCTTCTGTGTTATCAATTTTGCAGATTATAGAAAAGACAGGTACAATTTTATAAGGCTTTATCATCACAGTCACGCATCTTCCCTTATATTTATTCTCTTTGTTTTTTCTATCTTGCTAGCTTTATCATATATTTGTTTCTTTATTATATTTTAGATCAAGGCCTGCTGAAAATGTAGACTATAAACCATCAGTCACTTGATTGCTGAAAAGACACTGCCCTGATGTTTATACACCTCCTCTAACTTTTTGCTGTTACATACTATTCAATGCTCAGCAGTTTTAGCATTCATTGTCCATTACTAACTCTTGAACTACACTCTCTTGTTAATACATTTCTTCACCTTTATAAACCTCAGTGACTCTTTGCGTTTCCTCTGTACAATTTATTCTCATTCATAGCCATTTACATCACAGGTACCACTTTCTCTGCGTTCTGATATATGTATCTGCGTTTCTATTCCTTAACATTCAGAATATTTACTTTGTTTTATTAACAGGCCTGAGCTATTTACTGATGTGGTTTTTTTTCTTGCAGCTGGAAATTCGCCAACAACTTCATGGCAGTGGTGAATCAAGCTACAAGCTCACCTTCAGAGTTTAACCCATTAGACAATGTAACTCCCTGTTGTTTTTTCTTAAAAGGCAGCAACAGAGCCAGTGTAAGTCTGTGTTTTTCTTCTGGCATGCTTACACCATAATTGCACTTTCTTATCTGTTAGAGTAAACAATTTTCCTTTCATGCAGACCTTGCCGGGTGAATTTTCTCACCTTCTGAAGCTACACAACAAAAGTTCTATCACTATTATACAAGGTTGCAAGTGTTGGACACTTGGAATTGAACGGGCTAGATTTGGAAAAGGATGGACTCAGTTTATATCAGATCATAAGATTAATGAGCACAGCCGGATACTTCTAAGACACAATGGCAACTTATCCTTTGATCTCATCTTGTTTACAGATCTCCAAATTAATGCATCGTTCCCTTGGACAGTACCTCTTTCGGATGTTTTAAGACAACGTCTTACTCAAAACAGTGGTATCTTCAGGCTTAACCTTTTTCTATATCATCTTTTCGTATATATCTACATTTGTTGAGAGATCTCTATTGTTGTGCCTGGTTCCTAACATTTTCTTTTATATACGTTAGTAGCAGATATCAAAGCTAAGTACATCCTGCATCAGCATGCTTGTTCAGCCATAAAGCCAGACATAATTCAGGATGTAACCGATTCAATTATATTCTACCTAATTTACAGCGAAGAAAACACGGATCAGCTTGTAAGTATACAGCACTTTTGTCTTTATCTCTAGGTCCATCACCTTGTTGTTCAACCTCTGAATTTATTATAAATACAAATTTTTTTTTTTTGTCTTTCATAACAGAAACTACCAGAATCTGTTGAATCCTTCTTGATCAAACCGAGCCAGCTATTACTTTGTCTTGGATATCGAGCTTTTCAGCTTCAGATGAATGAAGGCCAGTTTACTACACATTGGCAAGCATTTGTCAATGTGCATCATCTACAAGCAGGAGAATCACTAGTTTTTATTCCCGAGTCAATTAACAGCTTTACTGTTCAGGTTTATTCCCCAAGTGGTGTTGAGAAGCTTTTCCCTTGGTACCACAAGTACTATGTACTTTCTTATTTGTGAATTCCTTGTACTTACAACCTGCACCTATCAAAAAAATGAACCCTTTGCTTCGTTGAACAGCTTTTAATAGCCACTATAAAATGCTTCACGAATTTGTAATGAACCCGTGGACTTCTTTCCAGACTTGTACTGGTTAATTCAAAAAATATGGATTTTTGATTTGTCATTTACTCATACAATATACTCTAAGAATTGAGTGGGAATAGATTACAAGCTTTATTTGAATGTTATAGAGCTGGAAAGTTGGAAAATTGTCGGCTCAAATACTTATCGAAAGACTGCATATTTCTATATGCAAAAAAAGTTTCGTTGTATAAATGTTATAGTCGTCGTTTGTTTGTTTTTTTAATTTGCATCTGATTCTTTCCTAAAATTAGAATGTGATTGGAAGTATGGCTCGTGATTGTTGATTATGATATATGATAGTCAAAATTTTATGATTTGGGGCAAGTAGGACAGCCTCTACCTATTTGATTTCAACTGCAAACGCTTCAAACTAAAAATTATGATCACACTAATTTTCTTTCTCAAGAATCACATGTTCACAGCTTAAATACGTCTTCCTGCTAAAAATTCTCATTTCCTTATCAACCTTTTCAATCCATCCCCCCCCTTCCCGGCTCCAAAAAAAAAAAAGAAAAGAATGACCGTATAGAATTGCAGACTTTCCAACCATAACTTTCCGATCAAATATCTATACTTGTTTGCATCCCCTTTTACAATTTCGTGGTAGAGCCCACTTAGTACACATATGCATTAGCATTAGCACTAATTACTAACACATAGATGCGTTCTATTTTAGACAATTAAATTGAAGCCGTGCTGATTCAAATAATTTTTTTTTAGCCTGGATTGTTAAGAGCTGTTTACTCGATGCTTCTTCAGCTCGTTTTTTTATCTTCAAATTAATAAGTTTCCTACCTAAACTGTAGATTTATTATTCTATTGCAGCTACCCTATCAATCATATTTATTATCTACCTGTCTAACAATTCTTCCTGATTTTTCCGTCTAACGCAATTACTATAAAATCCTTGACAATCTTTTTTATATAAAAATGTGACTTCATTTCACCTAAAAACTATTCAGCTTTTGGTATTCTTTATTTTTCCCATAACTTAGATTCAACAATCACTGAAACTTTAATGTGTCCTATCTCTACCCTTCCACAGAAATGAATCTCAAGTTCTAAATTTATATTGCTCCCGTTTAAAGGAATATTTACACTGAATAGTCTTGATTACGTTTCCATCTCAAAAGAAAAACAAGCAATATGTTTGAAATTTTCCAAAAAAAATGTTATTCTGCAGATTCCAATGAATTCGCTTCTTTTGCGTAAGCAAAAATCTTTTTTACTAAAATCTATTACATCATCTCAATTCTCGGTAAATTTTTATTATAGCTGAAATTTCACCGACACCATTTACGTGTGGTTTATTGCATAAAAAATTGTGCCCAAGTAGTATGGGATTAAATTCTATAATCGTCGCTCCATTACTTCTATTTTCTATTGCAACTATTTCCCCTAAAACCCTTCATTTTGTATCGCCAACGCCTTAAATTTATAACAATTTTAGCATGTACTACTCCTTTTAATTATTACTAGTTCCCTATAAATTACTTTTTTAATGTATAACGCTTTAACACTATCATATTACAATCACATTAATGATTACAATTTTTCCTCGTCTATGAAAGCTACGGGCAAACATATTAACCTCTTTTATCAAACGATTTTTATAAACTAATTCTTTAGCTAATAAACCCTAACATATCTTTTTTCCTACAGACATTTATTACTCTTATCTCTCCAACTGAGCCATCTAATAAAAACAATCAAATTGAACAACAGCCAGAGCTAATGGCTAATTATTGGTTTACGAACTACTGGCGCAACAGCAGCAAAAACAAATGCTTTCTCATTGATTACAAAATCTTTATACAATTAGATAGCAACTAAAGACTAAAGCTGGCCCAGAAATTCATTACAAAAGGTTTGTTGGCTGGAGCTTTACACCAAGTTCGTAACATGTTAACTTCTTAAAATCATGCAACGCCTTTCTCTTACAGAAGCTCAGCCTTAATTTAAAACCATAAGTTTACAATAATTGCCTACATCCATTGGAATATAGTCATTATGAATTAACCACTTTGTCAAATGGAAAATTCAAACTGCCAAGAGTACTTCCTTTCTATCCCCTTCCTATCAAACACTACAACAGCAAAGCAAGTCTTGGATTGTGGAATAAAAACTAATATTTGCCCATTCTGCAGGTCATGATCAGCAACAAAGCATTCCCAGTTTTATCAAAGCATCTGCCACTCATGCCAATCTGGTAATGTCTTTTACCATTCGTAAGCGTTATAGATGGTGTTTTCCCCTCATTCAGCCGTATGTCTGCAAATTCTGGTAGCTCCTGTGCATACATAAAACAGCATTTTAAATAAGCACTGTATCTATATATATATATATATATTCAGAATAATTAGCTATTCAAGTACAATACCAGTTTGTACTTATACTTCGCCAAATAAAACTGATAGAAACAACTAAATGCTCTCCAATCATGCTTTAAAAATGGATTTATTGATGACACAATGTCCATGAAAATAGGCTGCTGTGCTTCATCACCTGTTTATAGAGTAAAATCACACAAAAGAAATTCCCATCAGCTCTGATTTCTCACACTATAGAAGCTGTCTAAATTAAAGAAAAGAGAAAAGATCAGATTGCTTCCTTTCTTAACAATCATTGCTAATGGAAGGGTCCAGCGCAAAGAAATCTGGCTTTGTGTCTCAGAAAAAGGTAAAACATCATAAGTAAACTTTCCCTTTGTTCGCAGGAATATCATACTATTTTCATAAATCAGGTTATCCTGACAAAAACATCCCCATCCTTCCTCAAAGCATCCATTTTCAGTCTTAATTTCCCATTTCTGTTCACCGTGATATATTTTGGCTGTTTGCCCATTCTCAAGACCAAGAGAATAAAAAATAGACCTTGAGATCTCCTGCGTTAACAAAATAGTCCAAATAAAATCTCAGTTTTATCCCTTCTACAAAAAAAAAAAAACAATATTTTCAGGCCCTTTGATAGTTCAGTTTCCTTTCGACAAAAAAGAGACAAAAAAATGAACAAAGAGGCCTTACCTGTTTTCCTCTATTTGAGCAAAAAAAAACATGACACCATGCTTTTCCCTCAAATGTTTTTCCACCTTCTCCAGTTGTTATCTCTTTAGCCACCCTCAGCAAAAAAAAAATTACATGCACCATTATCTCAACCACATACAATATAAAGACTTTTAGTTCAAGCCATGCGAATAGCTACTTAGACAGAATAGCATACCGCTTGGTATCTCTGCAAAAGCCTCTGCATTGATAGTTATAACATTTTGCAGCCATTGTGTAGTGGATCGAATAGAATATAGACATGGTTCCCCTGTGTACTTTAGCACCATAGGATAATCTTCAATAAATTTTCTGCTAATGTAATAGAGAGTCCTTCCTTGTGCCGATTGTTCAGCTGTTGCTGCATGAACACGAACCTTATCATATCTACAAAGAAAAAATTTAACCTTACTCTTACCAGATGATTCCCATTTTCTAAAAGGATTTTTAGCTCTCTCCATTAGAAGAGAAATTGTTTTAGACACTGCTAGAACAAACAAAGGAAAGCAATCACTTATATGTAGCTCTTTTCTATTTATAACCCTATCACATTTAATGCACACAATACATCTATACACACCTATTCCACCCCAATGGACGGTAGTTCAGTGGCTTTATTACAGAGCTGAAGAAAGAAGCAAAGTTCCTACTGACTAACTTTTTACAATAACTTCAGTATTTATTGAGTGCCAGATTCACTGCGTAGTACATTTACTCCACAATGACTTTAGTACTACACTTTACAAGCGAAAAAAATATTTTCCTTCTATCTGAATAAAACTCAACGTGTCATGGAAAAAAGATCAACCACTGCAGCAGCCTCTCAACCTCACTTGTTTAATTAGCAAAGGTCATGTTTGGTTAAAAATAGAAAACAGGATTAGTACTAACTCTAACATCAGCTCGCATCAGATAAACATCCTCTGTAATTCTGGTGTCAATAAATCTCCTACGTTAACAGCTAAGTATCATTCTATCCTTTTCTATGTTTCCCATGATCAGCTACATGCCCTTTAGTACTTGCAAAATGTTTTGCTTCCTTTTACCTTTTTTATAAGCTAGGTAAAACTAATCATCACTGCTGCCAAATATCACTCCTTCCTACTAAATGCTCACCTTTCCATTTCCGCTTTCAAATCTTCCCTTTACCAAGACAATCAATTAGTCAACTCTTACTTCATTGATTATAAAAAACCATTGGATAAACAACCACAACAAAAAAGTATAGGACTTTTCAAAGGCCCTCTCCATCAAAAATTATAAGAGTTTCAGTCCACTGTTGTATATGTCGTAACCAACTTGTCTATGATCCTAAAATTCAAAAGTATACATGCAACCAAATAGAACCAATGGTCACAACTGCATACTGTCCTCTCCTTCAAGCCAAATATTACTATAAAATAAGCATTACTCTTATTCATATCAGGCTACCTAAGTGACCTGTGATAAATACCGCCAAGGTTCAAGAACTCCATTATTCAGGAAAAAAAAATATTAATATTATTTTTTTCCTTTCATCACGTTAATTAGAACCAAACCTTTTCCACAGCTTACCTATTATAACCACAAGCCAAACTCAAGAACTTAAATTAATTGATTAAGGATACCTGATGCATGTCAATTTTTCAACAACCGAGAAGCAGCATTGAATCTGAAAAATAAAATAAAGATATAAATATATTTATATACAAACTTGTTCAAGAACTGATGCAATTAACAGCTGCACGGATCTTAGGCAGCGAATAATTAGTTTACAATTCCCCTACCACCATTCTACATTTTTCCTGCTCCTTTTAGACAGTGAACAATCCATAGTTTAGCATTGCCAATTCAATAAAACTTAAAAATAGCGCAGTCCCTCAAAAGACAATCCAGCAATACAACAATATAAGCTAAAAGTACAATTTTTTGAATTATTCAAAAATATCCCGTCTATATAAAAAATGCCATCTTTTGCTCTTCACAACCCAGACAGAATTTTAAAAGAAAAACCCCAGGAACTATTTTTCCAGCCCTTTTTTTCTCATAGTAACAAAAGCCTATATATTTCCTTACCCTTATTTTCCTTCTTTCTTTAAACAATCTGCACCATCCTTTCACAGAAAAAAATGAGGTTTTCTCTTAGGAAGGGGTAACTCGGGAGGATAAGAGAGAGAGATGAATAGCTACAGAGCCAGGCTGAGTTGAGATGAGAGTAGTTGGACGGACAAGGTGAGAGAAAAGACAGCTTGGATTGTTGTTCGCCTGTAGCCGCAAGTGCGTAGCATTGGATTCTTCAAGCCATTTATGCTTTAGCTTACGTTTAACGTTTGTGTTAATTTGGATTTAAATCCTATCTCACTCAGAATTCTTTGCAGAGTTGGAGTTTATTTTAACAATAGCCCTCCTTAAGTTTCAGAAAATCTAAACTGGCCCTCCAAAAGAGTGTTTTTTTATTTTTATTTAATCTTCATATCATTCTAACATAGTATTCTTTCCATGAGAAAGATTATAGGTTAATGTAAAAAATAAAATTGAAAGATTATTGTTATTGCAAAAATTTTTTTATAGATTAATATCTTTATATATTTTTTCGAACACATTCATTCTGTAGTTTAAAATAATTCTTACTATCGTTGCTTTTCTGCTAGATTGTAGAACACCATCCTTTATTGACTTAGATCATTGTAAAATAAGGGATAATCAATATTACTTAAAGCAAACCAACCATCAGACTAGGGTTTGTGGTTTGTCCAACAGCTAAGTCAAAGTGAGCTCATATCTATCTATAGACGGTAATGTAATGACATCTCTACCAAGAATAACGCTAACAATAGTCTGAGTCAAAATTCTCTTGTTATCATTAAAAGTTCAAGTAGTGTCAAATTATTGCAACCGTAGACTTTAAAGTCAATTTTTGTTTTCAAACTAATCTACTCTTCAGACTAATCTGCCCTCTTCATAGAATTTTAATTTATACGTATGCGTCTATATTGTTCTTCTTCGAGATAATATTGCGAAGCTTCACTATATATATAAACCTTCACTACGTAGGGGCATTTTATTTTACCTAACATCATAATAAAGCCTTAGATCCGCCAGATATTTGTTAGAGACTCAAGAAAAATATTCTAAATCTATCGGTTATGACTTGTTAATTACTTCTTCCAATTATATTCTACCAACCATGATTTCGTTTGTTACACATTTTGAGCTTCGAGGACAATAATATAGTTGATCCATCAACAGCGGTAAGACAAGATTCTGTCTTCTAATTTGTTTGTCTTTCCTGGATACTTATTTTAATTTTTTTGGTAACTACTGATTAAGATTCAAGCTCTTAAGTCATTTCCACATCTTGGACCTTGCCTTCGTTCCACGGCAAAACGAAAAAAAATCATTAAGATTCCATCGCAAATATCAATTCGATCGGGCAAGGAACCAGAACCTTAGTCATAATTTTAACCAGTCAACAGTTTACATGAATGATAAATAGTATGAAAATAACGATAACCATTCTTACCCTTTAGCCATTCTCGGTGTTATTTTTCAAACTTAACAAATCTGAATGTATATCCGAAACAAGTCGAGCTATGTCCAGAGTCCAGAGGATGTATTTTTCCAAGCCTAACAAATTACTTCACCATTAACTCCTTTTTTCCCCTCCCTACAAATTACTCCTAATTCCCACTGTATTTCTATCGTTTCCCACCAATTTCTATTCGATCACAATGAGTACATGCACACATGCATACTTTCATTCTCTTTTTTATCGAAATTCTCCTTTCTACTCTTTTTACTTTGTACTATCCTTCGTATACAGCTTTCACTTGCTCTACCTTAATTAGTTAAATAATCATACTAAAAATTTTTTTTATCCCTAACCCAAATTCTACTTGGTCAATTAAAAAAAAAATTCTCAATTCGCCGCACCAACCTATCATTGCTCTTACAACGCTAACTGTCTTATTACTTCCCTTTACATACCAAATTCACTCTTATTTCATATATTTCTTCTCAGTTTAGTGGGCACAACCTTTTTATTACCGCGCAACGCGCGGTAAATTCTGCCTAGTTATGAGAAATACCGTAAGAATGGTTGGTAGTCACGATGCTTCCTGCCTTTTAAAAATCGAAGTGTGGTCGACAAAGAAATTTAGAATGTGCATTCCAAATAACACCACATAACTTTAACATAATTGACGTATACTTTTCATTAAAAATGGTATAACTTTAACACAATTGAGATATAATTTTCATTAAAATTGGTAATGGTACTTAGGCCCCATTTGATAATCCAATTTAATATTTAAATTTAATGAATTCAGATCTTAACATATTCAGATGCGTTTGACAATTAAAAATAGAACATTTGAATTAATTAAGTGTCACTGAATCTTTTAGATAAAACGTACTTTCAAAAATAAGTGACAAATTATTTACTTATCACTGAATGTGGTATACATTTAAATGTATTAAATTTAGTACTTAATAATTCAATTACTTAATAAATTTAGATTTTAGATTTTAGACTTGAGTCTTATTAAACACACCCTTAGTCCCACTCATCCTTATTCAGAGAAGGCGTGATTCAAATGCTTTTTTTTAAACCGTTCAACACAAAACGATTCTGCTGTTTTCTTTTCATTTTTTCCCCTAACCCTTTCGCATGAACGAGGGTGGAAGGTGAAGAGAGCATTAGTTATTTCAATTTTTAACACTTCTGCTGGCTTTACTAGTCCCACCTTTAGATTGACTTTAGGAAGTCTTAAATTGTAATTTCATCAATTAAACCATACGGTTCCTGCTGAGAAGCTACATGGATGGACGAAAAGGACTAGCTAAATGTATCTTTACAAGAAAAACACAAGTAAGTTTACAAATTATCTGACCGATTTCTTCACTTCAAATAATGAGTATGATTTCTTAATCCTTCGCCGTGATCTTCCAATTTTTACTTTCTTTCACCAATTTTGATCATGTTCTCATTCATTGGTATCTCCAATGAAAAGTTACTGAAAACTAGCCCGCAAGGTAGAGGCCAGACAAAGGAAGTATTCGTGGGTTTGGCAGCTTATCACCTTTCCCAACTTCTTCCGGTCCAAGCATACAAATAAGGGCTGAAATTTTCGTTTTCCAACATTTCAAGGTAACCAAAAATTAGCTCTCTCTTTTGTCTTTATCTTTTTCTGGCTTTTTGTTCATTTTGTGTCGTGTTGTTGCTTTTGTTTTTGTTGCATACTTGCGCAATATTGAAATATCATTTTGTGTATATTGTTGCAGAAATTAAGGACATCTGACATTGCGTAAAAAGAGTATGTGATCAATTGCGTATCATTGACTTAAAAGAAAGTCTCATTTACTTGTCTATTTGTGCTGGATATTAGGTCAAGAATTGAGTAGAATATTTGGGATGCTCCTTCATTTATTGATGTCTTTTTCTCTCTTAATCATCTGAATACTTATAAGACTTATTTATAGATATGAATACTTCATTCTGCACTCATTGAAATACATGAAGATAATGCTAACAAGTGATTTTCAAACTAACTTATTAACTTAATTTGCCAACAAATTCATTAACTCCACTTGTCAACTAACTAACTAATTAAGCACATTACTTAACATTATTCCCCCTTAATAAACTTTCTTGAATTCCGAATCTCTCTCAAAAATAGTTGAAATTATCTTTTGGAAGTGCCTTGGTAAAGATATTTGCAATTTGGTCTTCACTCTTGCAAAATTCCAACTCAACTTCACCACCTTCAATTGCATCTTGAATGAAATGGTGCTTGATAGTTTGGTGAGTTCTGCTATGATAAACTGGAATTTTGGCAATGTGTATGGCTGATTTGTTGTTAAAAAATATCACCATAACTTCTTTTTGCTTCTCACCAATATCTTCAAGAATTCTCCTAAGATTGTGCCACACTTTGTTGCCTCTTTGATGTCCAATAAAACACTCCAGAACCAAATGAAAAACAATAGATTGAGGTGCTCCTCATATCATCAAGGCATCCACCACAATCACTATCACAATAGTCATGCAAATTTGTAGTAGCTCCTTTGCTGAATTTGATGCCATAATTGAGTGTCCCTTTGATGTATCTTAACACTCATTTGACTGCTCCAAGATGTAACTAACTAGGATTGTGTAGAAACCTTGATAACAAACTTGAGACAAACATGATATCTAGTATTGTAGTTGTGAGATAAAGTAAATATCCCACCAAGTTTCTATACAGAGTAGAATCAACTTTCTTTTCATCAACTTCTTTAACAAATTTTCTACTTATAATAAGTGGTGTAGCCATAGCTTTTTCAATCAATCATACCGATTTTCACAAGAATATTTTTAGCATATTTCTTTTGATAAGTAAAGACTCCATCATCATATTGATAAGAAAATGATGTAACAGTCACATCATTCATTTCATATCTTTTCATCATGTCTTTTTTAAAATTAGCAATCATCTTCTTTTTGCTACTGTTATAAAACAAATCATTAACGTATAAAGTAACAATGAGAATGTTTGAGTTACCTTGAGTTTTCAAGTACAAGGTTGGCTCACTTTTGCTCTTCTTGAATCCTCATTCCATGAAATAAGAATTAATTTGGCTATACCAAACTCTTGAGCTTGATTCAATTCGTACAATGCTTTCTTCAATTTGTAAAGTTTATCTTCTTCTCCTTCTTTGATAAAGCCTTGAGTTTGTTGAACATACACCTCTTCCTCCAATTCTATTCAAAAATGTAGATTTGACATCAAGTTGGTAGGGATTCCAAACTTTCGGCTGGCAAGGCAATGAGAGTTCTAATTTTATCAAATCTTGCAACGAATGCAAATGTTTCATTCTAGTCAATTTCGGGCTATTGTCAATAACCCTTGGCAACAAGTCTTACCTTCTTCTTTTGGATTGAACCATCTAGGTTAAGTTTCATTTTGTAAATCAGTTGATACCCATGATTTTCTTGTCTCGAGGTTTCTCAACTAACTTTCAAATCTAGTTCTCTCAATTGCATGAATCTCCTCTTCCATTGCCATTCTCTAATCTCTTTCTCAATATGCTTTTTCAAAATTTTCTGGTTCAAGAATGGAAAAGTTGCATCGTGCATAGACATCACTCAAACACCTCATTTTCTTCAGAGTTGAGTTTGAGAACTTGAACTTGAACTTGGGGATGAAGAGGGACTGCTTGGTGGTGTTGAATGATCATCATCTCCTTCTTCATTTGTTGAATTTTATTCTTCTTCATGATGCCAAACAGCTTGCTTTACAACCTTTTTCTCATCGCAATTCCAAGTAGTATTTGCATCAAATACAAAATCTCGACTAATGATGATTTTGTTATTCATTAAATTAAACAATCTATAACCTTTAGATTTGGAGTTATTACCAACAAAAACACATTTTTCACTTACTTAATCAAACTTGTACCTCTTTTCATTTGGAATTTGAGCATAGCAAATGTTTCCAAAGGTTTTCAAGTGTTTCACTGAGGGCTTCCTTCCACTCCATGCTTCAATTGGGGTTTGATTCCACACAACCTTTATAGGACTTCTATTGAGCAAATATACAGTTGTGTAAACAGTTTCAGCCCAAAATTCTTTCAGCAAGCCTTTGTCATACAACATAGATATTACCTTCTCTATCACAGTTTTATTCTTTCTTTCTGAGATTCCATTTTGTTGTGGTGTGTAGCCAAGGTCAGCTGCCTTTCAAAGCCTTCATCTTCATAAAATTTTTGGAATTCATTTGGTGTATACTCCTTGCCACAATCGCTCCTCAACATCTTGATATAGTGGCTACTTTGCTTTTCGACAAGATTTTTGAACTTCTTAAAATTGAAAACACCTCAAATTTTTCTTTCATAAAATAATCCCAAGTCATTCTAGAAAAATCATCAATGAAAAAGAAAAAAAAACTTGTTACCTCAATGAGAAATTGTTTGCATAGGTCCATATACATCCGTATAAACTAACTCTAAAGTCTTCTTGACTCGCCATGCAACTCCTTTAAGAAATGGTTGCGATTTCGTTTTCCAAGTCCATAAGCTTCACAAAATTCATGCTTCTCTTCAATCCTCGATAAGCTATATGCCTTTCCTTTTTGTTGAAGCACTTTGAGATTGTGAAAACTTAAGTGGCCAAGTCTTTTGTGCCATAACTATGAATCTTCATTGACATGTACTTTTAAGACTTGATTTCCACTATAGTTGAGTTAGATTGGAAAACTTCGGTTAGCTTGCATTTGGATTTTCACAATAAGTTGTCTACCATCTTTTTTATCGTAGATGCAGCACTCATAATCATCAAAGTTAAGTGCATATTTGTGCTTAAGAAGCTATCCAAAACTCAACAAATTTTAGTCCAAATCAGGAACAAATAAAACATCACGAATAAAATTTGTACCTTGCTTGGTTTGGACTGCAATAGTTCCCAATTCTTGTGCTTGAGCTATGCCTCCATTTCCCATCTTTACTTCAGTACAGATTCATCCAAGTCAACAAAAATGAATTCATCTCGTCATGTGATTGGTATAGCCACTAACAAGATACCATACATCATTCTTGACTTCAGTGGCCATGTGATAAACATAAAATAAATTTCCTTCTCCTTTCTTCTCTTCTAAAAATTGTGCTTGTTGGTTGGTCTTCAATCTCCAATCTTCTCAATATGACCAAATCTCCTGTAGTAGCAGCACTTTGGTTTTTCCTTGTGTTCACAATTTTTGTTCAAGATGGTTGCTCTTGCCACAATAGTTACAAGGCTATGATTTTTCAACATTAAAAGCTCTTTGAAAGTTATTTCTTCCTCTTCCTCTTACATTTCTACCTCTACATCTCCCTCGGCCATATCTACCGCCTCTTTGTGAGTCTCTACCTCTTTGATAGTTCTAAGACAATTCTCTTTTATCGATCTTAGAACTGAAATTCATTTTTGACTAGAAAGCACTTTCGATGGATTTTTCAGCATGTCTAGTCATGCTTCTCTCATAAGCTTTTAAAGATCCCATCAACTCCTAAACACCCATTGAGAAAATATCTTTTGTCTTCTCAATTATGGACATCATTAATCAAATATTGGAGGCAAACTAACAAGAATCTTCTCAACAATTCTACTGTCGTTAATTTCTTCACCAAAATTTTTCATTTTATTTACAATTTTAGTGACCTTTGTGTAGTAATTTTGAAGAGTTTCATCATCACCCTTCATCATCACCCTCTTCAAATTTTCAAGATCTCTTGTAAGAGTTTGAAGAGTAACATTCTTTACCTTGAGATTCCTATGGAACTCCTTTTGTAGAATCTCCTACGCTTCTTTGGCATGATCGGCTCCCATGATCTTTGAGAAGATATCCAGACTCAAACCTTGGTGGACATATGAATGAGTTTTTGCATCCTTGTTCCTATGCTCCTTGAGTGTCTTTAATTCTTGATTGGTGAGACCTTCTTCACTTTGCTATTCTTTATAGCCATTCTCTACATATTTCCACAACTCTTGTGATCTAAAAATTGTTCTCACTTTCACATACCAATGGTCATAGTGCTCTCCGGAGAATATGGGAATAGGAGGACCATTACTAGTATTATTGGCCATATTGTAAAGTTGAAAATCTCTCCAATTTTTTGGTCAAGACTCATTCATTTATTGATTTTTTTCTCTCTTAATCATCTTGATACTTTTTTGTAGCTATGAATACATCATTCTAGACTCATTGAAATACATGAATATAATTCTAGATAAGTGGTTTTCAAACTAACTCATTAACTTAACTTGCTAACTAATTCATTAATTTCACTTGTCAACTAACTACTTGGTTGAGCACATTACTCAACAATTTTGCAATTTTTACTTAGCGTTACATAAATTATTACTATCAATTTAGCTGTTAGCTTCTACAATAAAAGATTGGTTTTTGATGTTGCACTGTAGAACTAAAAATTTCAGAAGAATCCATACATGTATACGATTTGAAATGATAGTCAGGAGTTATTAATGCTAAAAGGTGGCTCAATGATTTTTTTAAAATAGCTTTTCATCAATCAGCATGTAAGTTTGAGAAAAAGAGAGAACTCATATACTTACATTAGGACTATGCTATAGTAACGCGAGTTATGGTAACGTTAGGGAGATAACCTACAATAGCAAGTTTTTATCGTCTTTAGTGACAAATTTGATTTTTAGTGACTTTTCTAATATTGCAAAGGTAAGTTTACAAAGATATTTAGTAAGTATATCTCTTAAAACAGTAAGTTATAGTCATCAATAAAAATTTACGTTTTCAACAAATAAATTTACTTACTTTTTTAGTAAAATTTACCTTTTTTTGAATTCAACTTACCAATAAGTTTATTAAGAAATTTAGTAAGTATATCTCATAAAGCAGTAAACTGCAACCATTAATGAAAATTTACGTTTTCAATAAACAAATTTACTTATTCTTTAGGGATAATATCAGATACCTCCCTGAGGTTTCTCTTAATATCACCTGGCACCCCTATGGTTTTAAAATTATCACTCACCTCCCCTAGTAATTGTAAAATGACCATATTAACCCTGACTTGGTACATAATTCACATATCAAATAAATGGATGTCAAAAAATTAAAGAAAAGAATCAAAAGTCACTTTCTTCTATATTTTCTTTATCCAACATTCTCTTTTACTCATTTTTTTGGATGGCTGTACCATTTTTAATTTATAAATTGTAATAAATTAAATTTTATTATTTTCTAATTGTGATAATGTGGAGTATGAATGTATCATTTTTTATTTATTTTGAATTGACTTTTATAATCAATTAGTACAACTTAAAGACTTGGGTCACAAGTTGTGAAAATGTTAGGAAAAAAAAAAGACTCATAAGAAATTAGTTTTAAGTATATATAGTTGAATTGATACTAGTATATTTCTTTAAAAATATCTTTTTTTATTTTTCAAATTTATATTTTTATGGATTATTGATTTGTGATATGATGGTATAAGTAGAAATTGTTTTTTAAGTGGTTTTTTTTTTTGGAGCAAACAAAGTGGTTTAAGAGTATTTTTATTTAGCAAAATGAGCAAAAGGATAGTTTGGGGTTTTTATAAATTTTTTTACACAGATAACAAAAATAAGGGAGGTAAGTGATATTTTCAAAACCTTAGGGGTGCCAGGTGATATTAAGAGAAATCTCAGGGGAGGTTTCTGATATTATCCCTATTCTTTAATAAAATTTACCTTTTTTCAAATTCAACTTACTAATAAGTTTACTAAGAAATTTAGTAAGTATATCTCATAAAGCAGTAAGCTACAACCATTAATGAAAATTTACGTTTTCAACAAACAAATTTACTTATTTTTTAATAAAATTTACCATTTTTTGAATTTAACTTACTAGTTAATATATTAGGTTAAAAGGTAAATTTTGTCTATTTCTTAAATTCTTGATCATTTGTGACTCTTACTGTAAGTACCGATCCCAACGTCAATAAATCCATCTCGAATGGCAAATTACTAATTATTAAGTTCAGACTAAAATACAATTGCCCCTTAACCTATTTGTATGATTGATTGACCACTCTAAAGTGGAATTGATTCATGATCTCCTAATGGGTTGCGATTGAGATAATTCCCTCAAAGATATTAAAAAAAATTGTACTATTATCAATTGCTTTCGGTACTTGGAGATGGAGATTGGGGTATGCATACAATTTGAAATAAAATCTGAAATTTGTTGACTATTTACATTAATTTGATGATTATTGTTTGAAAATCGACATAGTGCATGCGTTTCTGTAAACATTGCATGAAACTTGTGCCGTATGCATAATTTTCACTAGAGATTTCTGAAAGTTACGCAACTTAATATATAGATAAATTTACTATAATTTTCAAAGATTATGCTACATTAATATAATTTCAACTTTTATACGTATGATCTTGATAATCAATTTATTAAAATTTTATCATTTTATTGTATTCATATGGATTAACTTATAGAAATTGTGATGAATAGACAACTGCCATTATATATATAACTCGGCTTGGGATGATTTATTATTATTGTAAACCAAACTTTCAATCTTTTCAAAAATTAAAAAATAATTCAAAATTTATAATCAGACAAATTTTATTACACATTTTATAAGGTTATGTGAATAGCAATTTTTTTTATAGTAGTCTTGGCATTATTTCAATTAAATTTCCTAATGCTAGTTTCATATAAGTTTTTGAAGTAAATTAGTAAATTTATCCCACAAAGTAGTAAATTTGGATCACTAGTCAAATTTACCATGTTATCATAAAATTTACTATGATTCTATAGAAATTTATTAGTAGTTGAATTAAACTTACTCTCTAAAAACTAACTTTGGGATATAAAGTTCTAATTCATTTATTCCAAGAAAAAAATAACTTTCATATATATTTTGATTTAATATTTTAGACATAAAAGTTACTAATTTATTAAGTTAAATTTCAATCATTAATAAAAAATTTTAGCACTATTTCAAGTAAACTTCCTAATAGTAGTTTCATATAAGTTTTTAAAGTAAAATCGTAAATTTTTACCACAAACTAGTAAGTTTTGATCGAATCAAATTTACTATGTTATTATATAATTTACTATTAAACTAAACTTACTCTTATAAGTTTTAAAGTAAAATAGTAAATTAATACCACAAACAAGTAAATTTTGATCATTAATCAAATTTACTATGTTATCATAAAATTTACTAATATTATATAAAATTTACTATTATTTCAACTAAACTTACTTTTAAAAGTAAGTTTGAGATGTAAAATAGTAATTTATTTTCAAAAAAAGATCATTTTCATATTATTTTTGATTTACCTTTTGAGATATAAAAGTTACTAATTTATTAAGTTAAATTACTCTTTTACGTGCAAAACTTACTACTCTTAAAAAGTAAGTTTAAGATGTAAAATAGTAATTTATTTTAAAAAATGTAAGTTTCATATAATTTTTAGGATTTACCTTTTGAGACATAAAAGTAATTAATTTATTGATTTAACTTACTCTTTTAGATGCAAAACTGACTTATCTTTAAAAGTAAGTTTGAGATATAAAATAGTAATTTATTTTCAAGAAAATGTAAGTTTCATCCGATTTACTTTTGAGACATAAAAGTTACTGATTTATTCAACTAACTTACTCTTTAGATGCAAACTTACTTCATTAAAAGTAAGTTTGAGATTTAAAATAGTAATTTATTTTCAAGAAAAGGTAAGTTTCATATTATTTTCAATTTACCTTTTGAGACATAAAAGTTACTAATTTATTAAATTAACTTACTCTTTTAATGCAAACTTACTTCCAAATTTTAGGCTATTTTTAGGCATTATCTTATCTAAATGACCTGGTCTTCCAAATTTTTAGGCTAATTTTTAGACATTATCTTATCTAAATGACCTTTTAACAGTAACCAAATGGTCACTAAAGTGTTTTACCCTGTAATATCAGGTAAATTTTGTTTCGTTACTATAACTATCGTTACTTGAGTATTTTCCCTTACATTAATTATACTAACTATACACTCCACAACAAAAATGAAGAAACTTATATTAGTGAAATACAAAACTAGCTAAAATAAGATAGAAAGAATTAGGCAGCCCATTTTAAGTGGCAATGCATCTGTTCTATCACAAGATTCCAATTTCCTTTGTTAAAGTACCTTAGTCCAAGAAGTGGTGATCATTTGTAAAGCATCAACCACAGTGAACAATAGCTACCGTTAGTTTGTAATTTTAACTTTGAAATAGCACTCGCTCCTACCCTACAATATGGTAAATGTATTTGGTTGGGAGTTTGGTACAAGTGCTTATTGTATATTTTACATGTTCGGTGTATATCTATATTTTTTTTTGTTGTACAATTAAATTTTATTCTTCTAATTAATACAATCACAATTGTAAATGTACTACAGTTTCTAAAAGAAAGTATAATAACTATATTAATTGTACAATAGGCTTAGCAGCACTGCCTCCCAGTCCGTAGTAAATAGTTACACAAAGGCTCAACCAAGTTATCTTTTGATTAAATTACATATAACTTAAAAAATTGACAAAAAATAGCTTATGTAATGTCATTAGTTGAAATAACAATAGTGCTCTTATTTAAATATTAAATTAATTGATGGTTTAACCTTTTATATAAAAGTACAAGAAAATTACGTGGATAATTACAAAATCATGAGGGTAAAATAGATATCTATACCTAATCATAAGGGAGTTGCATGGACATTAAAATTTGATCACTCAGCTTTTAGAGCTGCTTGTATAAACACCATAACTGATTATGCATTTAGCCTATTTTTGCTTTACATAAAATCATAAGGAGTTAGGTGGCTATTTTGAACTTATAAGGGTCATTTGGCATTATAAAACCATAAGGGTATAAGTAATTTACCCTTATTTTTTTGCATAAGCTTGTTTAGTGCTTGTGCTTGAACCGCAAGGGTCGAGGCATGGTTTTCTGGTAGTTGTGGAGGTTAAACCAATACATTTTTCTCCGAACTCTTGAAATATAGACTCGCATGTTAAACTATATGAGTGAATAATATGTGTATTAAGCAGTGAAAATAATTTGTCTCTAGCCATTTTGTCAAGTAAAAGTTGATGCTGTATGTCTCCCTCATTTGTGCTTGCCTTCTTCTTGTCTAAACTAAAGAAACCACGTAGAAGAAGAAGAGATACATAGGAGAGAGATTTGGAACAAAGAATCTTCTAACATATACCTAACCAAAAAAAAACTATAGTGTTGATGGAATACCACAAGCTATTTAAAAGTTAGCCTAGGTTAGGGACCACATGGCAATTATTAATTTCCTTAGATTTTCTTTCATCAAAAAAATCTTACCATAATTCATAACTATAAATAATATCTCTGATTATTTAATTGATATGATTGATCATTTGATTGAGTGAGATGCCAATTAAGAGAATATATCAATCAATCATTATTAAATAGGAGATACTAATTAATTATTTATAAAATGTCAATAAACTAATTGGGACATCATTCACTTTAAGATCAATCATATAAGTCGTAATTGTCTCTGAAAGAGACTAGTTTTACATTCTCCTACTTGATCCATATGTAATAGTCAGATAACTTATAAGTGACTAAATACTTAAAATGGTGGCAAGGTTTTATTGTTAGTCAATAGACTCAACAACTATGTAATAGCTGTTTAATTAGAAAATAATAGTATTTGAATCATGATGGTTATGTCCTCATTGCAAACATTTCTTTCCATGTATTACAATTTTAAAAGAACTCTATAAATAACTTCACATAAGTTACTCATGATTCAAATTTATGGATAAAAAAAATCACTTCTTTATACATGTATTAGTTTTAATGCACATAAACATGTAAAATTAATAATAAATGTCTAGGTACAAATGGTAAAAAATAATCTAGAATGAGTTACTAAGTTCTATATGAATCTCATAATCCTTAAAGACGCTAGCAGCAATCCATTCGTTGTAGGATTAGCAACCATTTATTCAGTATTAATATACTCAATGATTACTTCATACTTTTTAACATGATCTTTGACCATTAAAAACTTAATGTTAGCATGCTTGTTTTGAGTTCCACTAAGAATACAGTAACAGGATTGTCATAGAAGGTCTTCAATAGCCTATTTATTGAATCTACTATTTTTAGGCTAGATATGAAGTTCTTTAGCTATAGAGCATGCAATGTAACTTCATAGCATGTAATAAATTTTACTTCCATTGTAGATGATGCAACAATTGTTTGTTTTATATTTCTCCAAGATACAACTCCTTCAACAAGAAGGAAAATGTATCTTGAAGAAGATTTACTTGATTCTACACATCTAGCAAAATCCGATTTGGAATATCTAACTATAACCAAATAGTCAGAATATCTGTATGTAAATTTATAGTTCTTAGCCCTTTGCAGATATCTCAAAACTCTTTTGGTAGTTTTTGATCACTTTCTAGGATTACTTTAATATTTGCCTAAAATTCCAGCTGCAAAAGCAATATCTCCTGGTAGACTTGGGCATACATGAAACTTCTACATACGAAAGCATGTGCAGAGTGTTATCTAACTCATTTTGCTCTAATTCATTTTAGGACATTGATCAAATAAAATTTTTAGCATTTAACTGAGAGTTACAATGGAAAGAGTGCTTCATCGCATGTTTTTAGAACTTTTTTAAATATAGGTATTTTGAGAAAGTCCAAGAATTTTCTCATTTTATCTTTGTGAATCTCTATGCCAATGTATAAGAGGTTTCACCTATATCATTCATTTCAAAATTCTATGTAATAGACTATTTAGTTTCATGCATTAAACCCATATTATTACTTGTAAGAAGAATATTAGCTATATATAAGACTAAAAATATATATTTGCTCCCATTTATCTTAAAATATATGTAAGTAAACAATGTTCTCTATAAAACCAAATAAAGAGATAACATTGTGAAACTTAATATATTATTGGTAGGAAGCCTATTTTAGTCCATATATAGACTTCTTTAACTTACAAAAGTTGGTGGTTGTCATTATTGACAAACTCGTAGATTGATACATGTACACCTCTTCTTCAAGATCCCCATTGAGAAATGTCATTTTCACATGCATTTGTTATAATTTTAGATCAAAATGAGCCATTATTACCATGATGATACACAATGAATCCTTCTGAAATAGGAGAGAAAATTTCATAATAGTCAATGCCTTCATTTTGAGTGAAACCTTTAGTTATAAATTTAGCTTTATATTGTTCGATATTACCCATTTAGTCCCTTTTGATTTAAAATCCATTTGCAACCTACAATAGAAATACTTTTAGGTAATTCACAAGTCATAGACTCATTTTAACCATTGATTCAAAATTTTCTCTTATGGCATTATACAAAGATGTGGAGTTTTCTCTATTCATGATTTGTGAAAATGAATTAGGATCATCTTTAAATCTAATGTCATAGTCGACTCTTGGAGATATACTTCATAATCATTAGAAATTGCTGATCTTCTAATTCTTGAGGATCTTTTAACTCCCACTTATTTGTGGAGAGTTTGATTAATAGGATCAACTATTATTGATTATTCTAGATATGATTGGTTAGGTGGAGATTACTGAACTGGTTGCTCTTCAATATTTTGAATAATAACTGGATCATGTAAAGGATGCTCCTAAGGTTCAATAGGTGCATCCTTTACTTCTACAAATTCGCCTTTTAAAATCACTCCTATTAATTTCGTATTCCTCAAGAAATTTAACATTTTTAACTTCAATAACTTTTGGAGTATGAGAATGATAGTAAAGTTTAAACCTTTTGGAGTTAAGAGTATAGCCTATGAAAAAACTACTAATAGCACATTCATCCAATTTTTTAAGGTATGGGTTATATACCTTCATTTCAATTAGACAACCCCATATGTATAAATGTTCTAGAATGGGTTTCAATCCATTCCAAATTTCAAATGATGTCTTAGGAATAGCCTTGGATGTCCCTATTTTAAATATATATGGTAGTTTTTAAAACTTTACTTCATAAGGATAAAGATAAACCAGATTTGCTAATCATGCTTTTGACCATGTCCAAAAGAGTTCGGTTTCTTCTTTCAACTATATCATTTTGTTGTGGTGTGCTGTATTGAATATTGAGCACAATACCTTCTTTTTTGAAAAAACTTATCAAACGAACCATAAGTTTGTCACTTATCTGTGTATTTTCCACAATATTTACCACTCTTATTTGATCTCACTATTTTGAACTTTTTTCCTTTTATTTCACTACCTTTAGTTTGAAAATTTTAAAAGCATTAAATGCTTCTGATTTATCAAACAAGAGATAAAAATACATAAATCATGAATAGTCATCTATAAATGAGATAAAATATCTCGACCATTTAAGTGAAGGCTAGGAAAATGTCCATAGATTGCTATGTTTATAATTGAAGTAATTGAGAACCTCTTTTGACACATTTTATGATCCTGTTAGTCTATTTATCTTTTATGCAATCTACACAAGTACCAAGATTAGTGAAATATAAAGTTTCTAGAACTCCACCATTCATTAATCTTTTGATTCTATCAATGGAGATGTGTCTCAATTTCCTATACCAAAGTTTTAGAGAGTTCTTACGTTTAGTACCAATGCCATGCATAGCTATAAGGTATATTCATATGTGGGGTCTAACTCAAGTTTAAATAACATTCCATCCAAAATGGTAGAACCAATAACTTTATTATTTCTCAAAAGCTTCGTAGTTGAAAGATAATAATTGGAATCATATCCAATAATAGATAGTCTAAAAAGAGAAATTAAATTCTAGAAAAGGATGGAACGTAAAAAGTGTTTTCAAGATCTAATTGAAAATTGGTTTTTAGGTCCCACACTTTCAATAGTTGAACATATCAAATGTTTAAAATAGATGCTTTGTTCACTTCCCCGTGGTTTCCTTAGGTTCAGAAAATCCTAAATGGTTTTAGAAATATAAATTGTAGAACCACATTGAATCCACCAAGTCTTATTAGAAACTTAAGTGAAGTTAGATTCATAATACACGAAAATGAGATTACCTTTTTTTCGAGCCACTTCTTCTATTTGAGGACACATTTTTTCTAGTGTCCTTTTTTCTTATAAAAATGACATTTATCTTTATTGCTATCTCATTCATAAAAACACACTTGCCTTTGCTTTTCTTGGTTTTTTCTTTACCATGAGTCACAAAATGAATACTTTCTGATGTCTCATGTTTCAACCTCTCATTTTCTTAAACACGCATGGTTAATAGTTTATTGATTGATCATTTGATGGGTGTTAGACCATTAAAAATAAAATTTCTACTCTAGAAACCTAAATTCAAGTATAAATGAGTCGAGTCGTCTCCATAGGGACTAGGCCGATTTATTTCCTTGTAAAGCAATACCTAAGGGGGGAATCTTTAGAAATTAAACTAACTAATTGACTCTAATAAAAACTAACATGCAAGAATAAAGTAAATCTAAAGAATGATGATAAATACTCAAACTAAAGAAATAACATCAGGTATGGTTCACATAACTAATCCTTGAAACACAAACGAATTCAATCATTCATTAATAAACTAATTATAATTGCCAATAAACTCGACAACCAACTATTCTTTTATCCGTATTAGGTAGTCAAGGTATGACTATTGACTATTTCCTTAATCAAGAGATAACCCTAAATATGACCATAAGATTTAATCTCATAATTGCACTAAAAGGTAGAAAAGCCTAGATCTAACCAACAAACACGCTACAAGCGTTTATTTAGATTAGATTGTATATTTTTCTCACACAAATTCAATCATGCCAGTCGCTACCAAGGTTAAAATAGTGAAACAATTACGAATTCAACTGTTTTAATTAGCAATAGACCGAATAATCAAATATTGGCACCCATTCGATCACATACACAATCATAGACAACAAAAAGTAGAAAATATACAAATACCAATGAATAAGATGAACAACAAAAATTAATTTAATCTTACAGCTATAACTGAACCAAATTCTCGTTATCTCTTAACGAGAAAGAGAGTCTATTTATTCTTCAAAGGAGAAAATGAAAATCAATGTAATACGCTAGAGGAACGAAAAATTACCTCAATTCTAATTTTAATTGCTTTCTATTTTGTAACTATAAAAATAATAATCTAATTGATATCGAAAAAGGAGTCCTAAAAGATAATATTTCCAATTAGACAAAAGTGACTAATAGTCTCCTAACATGAATTGGAAACATGTGGCGTGAAGGAATCTTGCAGATATTGGATTTGAATTAGAAACTTACTTACGCAGGGAAAATCTTGAGTTTTCCGGACTTGAAAGTGGTACTTTGGTATGCCCACATTTAATTGGACAAGTCTTTTGAAAAATTAGCACTTTTAACTCTTTTATTCCAAATTCTAATGACATCACCAAATACCAAATATAAGCGAATCTCTCGAATAATGCAATATTTGGTCAAAATCAGGAGAAAATATTCACAAATTTACCATAAGATTGCTCATATATCACATCTCCACTTGTAACAATGAATTTAATTCAAAAATTTAAGGGACCTTTATAAGGTTGGAATGGGTCTTGGGCAATGGTAGGTAAAAGGAAAATTTAGCTTATAAATATGTCAAGAGAATGCCAAAATTGATTGCATGAATTCAACTATCCTTTTCACACAAATTTTACACTTTGAAGACATATTAACAACTTCCACCAAATTTAACAAGTGCAATCATTTTCTAGCATTTGTCATTTTGCAACATAACAATTATGTATGAAAGTACTTCACAATATACAACTACTTTTTTTTTCAGATTTTTCAGGTTTTTCTTATTTTTTCCCTCCTTTTCATTCTTCTTTCATTTTTTCATTTTTTTCTCTCTTTTTTCTTTTTAGCAAATGCAAATACCTTTAAGACAAACTTCTGTCACCAACACGTGCTAGTTTCAATTCATTATCTTGCAAATAGCACATTTCCATACAATAGAATTTAAAACATCTCTTCAACAGACTTCAACATGAAAGTCTAAAAAGAAGTCTTAGGTAATAACTGTGGCTATTAAACAAAGAAAGGATTAAAGTAAACAAAAATAAGGTAGGTTTTTGAGAAAGTAAAAAAGAGTTAAATCTTGGGTGCCCTTGTCATTTTAAAACACCAAATTTATGGTCTCGACATGCATAATAGAGAAAGTTCTAGAATGACAAAATCATGTGTAATTACCACACAACAAATAAAAAATAGAGCAAATTGAAGATAAAATACTCATGAATAGGTTCAAAATCTCATAAAGTGGGTTAACTATGTCAAATCCAACGCATTCATCATTCAAATCCATCATTAAGAAAGATAAGATACTCAACTAGCATAAATCCACGATTCATACTTACATCTTGATTGCATTCATCATAGCCAAGAAGAAAAACTAGCAAAGAAAATTTTGAACAATAAAACATAGCTATCTAACTTAACCTCTCCCCCGTATCTAAATCTTACATTTTTCCCAATGTAAGAAATAAAAAATAAAAGAATAGTTAAAGGGACAAGGAAGAGAGTACATCAATGTTAGGGATCAAGATCAAAAGTTGGGGTCAACCACTTTAGATAGGGGCATGCTTAAAACATATAGAGTCTTCTGGTCAAAAATTCAAATGTCATCATCTATAGCATGACTCAAAGGCTTGGGCACAACCAAAACATGAGAAGTCTTCTGGTCGTCATCTATAAAAATGCTCAATTATGATGTGATCGATAGACATGGGCATGTGGTATACAACAATAGTCTTCTGCCCATGAAATTGGACCAAGCAAAATAAATTCATCACAAGATGCACTTGCAATCCTAAACTAAAAACACAAAATGACTAAAATTAAAATTTTGGTTGCTTCCCAAGTAGTGCTTTTCTTTAATTTTTTGGCTAGACATTGCTGTGGTTGCTTAAGGAAGATAAAATCTCATAACTCATTTCATTGTTTCCTTCTCAATGTAATCCTGATAGCTTTCATAGTTATAGTAGTCCTTAAGCAGACGAGCTATTTTCTTCCCTTGAGTAGTGAATGCACTAAACAATCAAGTAATAATTTTAATTCTTCACTTACTCCCCTATCACAAGCAATTAGCAATTCAAGATATTTGGTTATCACAACTCCCGACTTATCCTTGCCCTTAAGCTCAAAAACTTTTGGTATAACAAAGTTAATCTTATTGACAAAAAAATCAGAATCAAGAATCTATTGGCTAGGAAATGGAGAACATATCACTATAGATGAGGGTTGTTTACTGGACTCTTTCACTAGAGAGATTTGAGCTTAGTGTCTTATTTCTTCTTTTTTTCCTTCCTTCAACTACATATCGTTAGATCCTCCATTTTGAATCTCTTGCAGTTGATCCATGGTGGTCTTTTGAAATTTTTTGGATATTGGAGATGCCATTTGTTTCACTATAAATGTTAGACATTTGATCTTCCAGGTTTTGAATCCTCTTTCTTGTCTCCTGTTGAAATTGATATATGTCAGCAATAGTAATTCAATAATTTCTTCAAGAGATATACCTGGCATTAATGACGATTGTTTTTGTTGATATTGCTGTCAAAAATTTGGTGGCCTTGCTACATAGCTGTAGTTAGGGTAGCCCTACCATCATTGATTATACATATCCGAATAAGGATCATACCTCGGTGGAGATGGGTTTGAAAATCTTCCAACATCATAAACTTGGGCATTTGGGTCATCTTGAATTAGAGGACATATGTTAGTTGAATGATCCAATATATAACATATCCACGAGTTTCGACTTGTTGCTTTTATCCATCAGCCAATTTTTCCACAAAAGAGGTTAAATCATCTAAATATTGACCAATAGAAGAGATGCTTACCTCATTAAAGGGACAATCCAGTTTATCATCAAAATATTAAATATTAGCAGCCATAAATTGGTCAACGGAATAATGAAAAATAAAACTAAAATTTGAAAAAATAAATCAAATAGGCACCGGTCCCCTAGAAATGGCATCAAAATTTGATGGGTGTCGATCACCAAAAATAAAATTCATATTCTAAAAACTTAAATTCAAATATAGGGATGAGTAGAATCGTCTCCACAAAAAATAGGCTAATTTATTTCCTTCTAAATCAATAAATAAGGGGATTTTTAGAAAATTAAACTAATGAATTAACTCTAATAAAAACCAGCATGCAAGAATAAAGTAAATCTAAAGAATGATAATAAATGCTCTAATGAAAGAAATAACTTGATGTATGGTTCACATAATTGATCCTTGACACAAGATGAATTCAATCATTCATTGATAAACTAGTTATAATTACCAATAAGCTCTAACAACCAACTTTTCCTTACTATCCAGGTAGTCAAGTTATGAGCATTAATTTTTTTAATCAAGAGATAACCTTAGGTACGATCTTAGGATTTAATCTCACGGTTGCATTAAAAGTTAGAATAGCCTAGTTCTAACCAACAAATATGCTATGAGGGTTTATTTATATTAGATTATATATTTTCTTGATACAAACTAATCATGCCAATCACTACCAGGATTAAAACAATCAAACAATTACGGATTCAATTGTTTTAATTAGTAATAGAACATTGTGAATAGTCAAATATTGGCCACCTATTCAATCACATATAATAATCATAGACAACAAAAGTAGAAAATATACAAATACTAATGAATAAGACAAATAATGAAAATTAATTGATCTCATAGTTGTAGATGAACCAAATCCTTAGTTACCCCTTAACTAGGAAGAGAGTCTAGCTATTCCTCATGGGAGAAAATAAAAGTCGATCTATGGTTAGAGGAAAACAAAAAAGCAACTAAACCCTAATTCTCTCTTTCATATTTTATAGCTATAAAAATAATAATCTAATTCCCTATTAAAACAGAGTTATAAAAGGATAATATTTCCTATTTAGATAGAAGTGACTAATAGTCTCCTAGCATGAATTGGAAATGTGTTGTAGGAAGGAATCTCATGGACATTGGACTTGAATTAGAAATTTCTTTGTATAGAAAATCCCAAGCTTTTGAACTTGAAGGAGGCACTTTGGCACACTCATGCTTAACCTGATGTAAGTCTTCAAAAATTAGCACTTTTGACTCCTTTTTATTCCAAATTCCTACAATTATCACCAAATGCCAGATATAAGTAGAATCTATTGAATAATGGAATATTTGGTCAAAATCAAGGGGAAAATATTCACAAATTTACTAATAAAATGCATCTTCTAATCATGTTTCTTTGTCTGTGTTATAAGAGATCTTAAACATAGTATATTCTGATGGAAGAGCGTTGAGAATGAAATGCACAAGAAATGACTCAGAAATTCAACTTTAAGGGACATTAGTTTAGCACAAAATCCCCATTTCCATAATGTGCTTATGCACATTCCCTATTAAGTGCCATGCTTGCAATTTCTTCATAAGTGTGTTAGTCGTGCCTTGTCCAAGTTTACAAACTATTTATCAATTGTGTTCATGTAAGTTTTGACTTGGTCACATCGTGGATTGAACCCTAATACTTTGCTGATATGCAATTTAATAAGTATCAATCTTTAGTGATTAGATCACTCTCACCACTCATAAGTAGTCTTTTTTATTTGACTAACTAAGATATGAGGGAATGGGTAGTTCATTCTCATGAAATACCAAATTAAGATCCATGCACCCGCTTAGAAGAATCTTGTCCTTCCATTTAGTGTAGTTCTCACCGATAGTATTAGAATAACAGATAAATTATTAAAAAGAGTAGTGGAAGAAAACACTACAATATCTAAGAATAAACATATGTTATTGCTATGAAATTTAAAATATAAAAGTTGAATTAACCAATGTTAATTCAATACATTCAAACATTTCTGTGAGTGAGGTTGCTAAACATGTATTGAATTAACTTTCTTATATAAGACAAGTAAATTAAAACTATAAAGAGAAACTTCCCATACCTATGGGCCTAGAAAATCTCTTCACACAATGTTAAATTTACTATTTTATTTTAATTAATCCTATTAAAACTACCACTTTCTCAGGCTAACTGATAATTTTAATAAATTAATTTCTTTCTTAATTAGATGTTATTTATTTAATCTTAATATTATGTGATTAAATTTAATAATAGTATTTAAGATGCTATGACCACTCTTAAATACAAGATGAAAAGAGCTTTATGGTGACATCTAACAATTTTGAGATATACCAAATACTTTAAATCATAATATGAGACATTTCACCATAGTTGTAATGCACAAAATACTTTTCAAATAGAGTATAGAGACATGAGCAATTGAATATTGAAATTAGTCAACAAACACAACAAACATGCCTCTAAATTTATGGACCACATACATATGAAAGTATTAGAATCATATGGATAATAAAACCATATTAGTAAAGATTCTAATAAGTCTTTGATTCAATAATCATGAATGACTAGTCAAATAAAGCATAATCATCTTTAGACAAATAACTAGATGGCATACGGTCAAAAAATGACTTATTAACCTAACTATTTTATTAATATATATATATACATATACTGACTGTGCATCAATCTCAGAACAAGACCAGCCAAATGAGATATTAGATCTAATCAATACAAAAATGTAAATTCAAATATAGTGATATGCTATACATATAAGATAATACTAATTATTATCACAAAATCATGCAAATTGGATTACATGGTCATATCATAATATAAAATGTTTATATATGAATCCCATGATATTAACAGGATATGTATGAGTGATCTCTCATGAAACTCACAAATCGTGATTTTACTAAAATTAGCAGATGCATATTTTATTAAATCAAATATGCAGCATATGATTTACAAAAACTCACGTACATAGTAATATTTCCAATCAAGGAAATAAGGCTCAAGATGAATTTCATTTCCAAATGAGATCTGATAGTATATCATATATTCATAGGAATACTACTTCTCAATTATTGAGTATACAACACTACTGTGTTTGACTCCTCAATAGGGATATACATTCCATGTTATTATTGAACATTAAAACATTAGATTAATCATTACAAATTTATCAGACAGCTAATAAGTCATGAAGTTATATTTTGAATAATATGACTAGATAGCTAATAAGTCATGAAGTTATATCTTGAATAATATGACTAGAGGATGGCTCTGATACCACATATTAAACTCTATGAGTACAAACAATATGTACCAAGTAGTGAAAATAATTTACGCCCACTATTATTAAACAAAAAAGTTGATATAGAAGAGGAGTTTGAAATAAAGGAACTTCTAATCTATGCCTAACCAAAGAAAATTGTAGTGGTGATGAGTACAACAAAGGTTATTTATAGGTTAGATTAACTTAGGGACCAGTATTAACAAATATCAATATCTTTAGGTTTCCTTCCATCAAGAAAATCTCATCGTAATTCATAATTGCAAATAATGTCTTTAACTATTTGATTGATATGATTGATTATTTGATTGAGTAAGATATCAATTAAGAATATGTCACCAATCATTAAATATACCACTAATTATTGACAAAATGTTAATCACCAATCGATATCAATCACTTTTAGTTAAGTACTCAATATATGAAAATTAAAACAACATCTTTCCAATTCAAGAAAAATTCTAAGACTTCTAGGAGAGGGAAAAGAAGGTTTGAATGTCGAATTATACTTCCATCTAGTGTATTTCCTAGTTGAGTAGAGTCTTGGGATTGATCTCTATATGTATCCAAGACCGTAATACTTTAATGGTCTCAGACCGCTATGGCTTAATGGGCTTGTGTAGAACCTGCTCATTTTGGCACAATGAGCCTGGTTTTGTGATAAATTGTAGCATAGAATTGCTTATTTTCAACTCAACAAATTTTTTTTGGTGACCCGAACATGCACCCCACCGGAGCCAAGGGAACTTGAGCCACACACAAACTGTGGGAATAAGTCACGTCTGCCACATGACGCACCCCAAATGAGTCACGGAGTTCAAACTACAAGAGCTTCGGTCCTGTGACCAAACGATCCTAAAGAGATCAAGCTACGCTAGACCACTCTTTGTGGGTTGGACTCAACAATTGCCACTGCTCTCAAGCTGACTTGTTGACATTGAGAGTTAAAGAATGGAAGAAAGGCTTGAGGTGCTAGTTGTCACTTAATAGTCGAACGAGTTTTAGCTTTACTAAGAAGAAGTAAAGAAAGATTTGGGGATGATTTACTATATTCCTTTCTCACTCACAATTGCAATGATACAGTGTTTATATATAGGTATACAACTAGGTAAATCATTTCTTTAAATGACACACATTTAAATTCAAATATATATTTACAGCTATCACCTACCAACACTATCTACAACTCATTCAACATTTTCATCTAGAGGGAAGAACCTGAGCTCTCATGGAGCTGAAGCTTTGGTTAACTATATGAAAATTACTGGAATTTGACAACCTTCTTTCAACTATAAGAAGAAGTTTTCTATTAGGGGCCTTAATTTTATTTAATGAAAATATGGGGCGGACCTCTACCAGATCAGAGGTGACAACTTTTTCCAACTTTTTTTTTTTAAGAAATATAACTTATTACATAGAGATGTAATAATATGTCTAGATCAGGTAGTTCTGTGTGTGTGTGTGTGTATTTTAAGGGGAGGTATTGAACCCAGTTTATATATATTGCAGCACAGTACATCGAATCTAAAATTTTAAATAGTTATAAGTGTATCGATATTTGTGAAATGCAGGTTTTAAAATGGCCAAATCAGAAAGTAAATAATATTTTGTGTTCAAAATCTAGCGTGACTTGTTGTGATACGTGGATAAAATGAAAATTATAGAATAAGGAATGGGACAAAGGAAGTAGTAGAAAAAAAAATGAGGCGCTTACCTTAGAAAAAAAAAATGTGACAAAAAAAGAAGAAGACATTTTCCGAGGATTAAAAATTAGCTTCCAAATGCATGCCTATTCGATTGACTAAAAATGATTATTTTATACTAAATCCATTGGCGGTACCCTCTGCAGACTAAAGTCTCATTTAATAATCTAATTCAACGCCCCAACTTAATGAATTGATCTAATATAATCAGATTCATTTGATAAAAAAAAAAAGAACATCTGAATTAATTAAGTGGTACTGAATTTTCTAGGTAAAATTTGGTTCC